>LBNU01037208.1:108703-153265 GCA_014162995.1 Artemisia annua | reverse complement strand
TAGTTGTTAGATGTTAGTTGTTAGTTGTTGGCTCGAGTTAGTGTCGCATCCTCGGGCAGAGATATCAACCACGAGCCTCTCCTTAGGGGATAACCCCACTCCTATTCCCGATTCGCCTGATATCATTAGAGCTTGTGGTTCCCAAGTGAGGACTTCCCGGTCGGTCACCCACGTTGATTAAAAGGAAAGAAAAAAAGTGAAAGTAATAAAAATTATGTTCTGAAGTTTTTCTTTAAAAAGTAAAATGAAAATAAGTGAGTGAAAGTGGTGGGATTTTGCTTATAAAACTTTCACCCCACTTTTGGGGTGAAAGACAACTTTACTTCTTCTCTCTTTCTTTACTTCTTCTCTCTTTCTTTACTTTCTCCTTCTTTACTTTACTTTCACTTTCTTACTTCTTTTTTTCCGAGAACACTGTGTTAAAGTTTTCGTTATTTACAAATCAAAATAAGCATTTACAATTTTTAAAAATTAAATAGAACTAGCAAAGTATCTCGCGTTGCAGCGGAGAGTATCATGTACTTAAAACCTTTAGCGACGAATGTTTCTACATATACGTTTTTCATGACGATAGCTTTACATATGTTGAAAATTTTATCTTAACTTTAAGCAATGACAAAATATTTCATATAATATACTCGTGCGATATTGCGACAATATAGAGTCGGTAGTGAGTAATATTATAAAGATAAAACAAAGTGGTTGATAACGGCTTATATTCGTAAGTAGTAAATAGACAGTGATAAACTTAATTAATTTATACACCAAAACAGTTACAACTCCTAATGACAAACATATGATATTTTATGTATTTAGAAATAGGCTTTTCGCAAGTCTCCATAAAATCGAATTGGTATGAACCATATTCTACTGGTAGAGACTGCACGATACAGAATGCCCTGAATGCCTCACTTACATGATTTTCAATCTTTTTGGAGACACTTGAAAAATTCTTTCATCATAGTAAAATGAAACCTAGCAGATGTGCCATATCGCATGCGATATTTTGTTGAGTCATAGGTTAAGTAAAACATCTCAGCATTTCATGATTCATGATGAATATCCCAAGGAGCCTCGAGTTTCCAACTATCATAGACATGAGGTGATCTAGTCACCCTATCACCACGATAAATCGGGTGATCAGGCATTCTAGGTGTTTCATCGGTTAAAATCTTATTGATGAAACCGTATCATTCCTGAATTGACTAGTTAGAGCAGCCATAAGGCTGAAAGATGATGCATCATATTTTAGTATGCCATATACAGTTTAATAAAGACAATCAATGTATTAGGATTTGCTTGAGTCCTCATTCCTTTCATGCCTTCTGATCTTTAAGTATGTGGAGCTGAAGATGTTGATGTGTATGGTGGTGGTGCATCCAGAACGGCTTTCATCATCGATACCTGCACAATAAAGTAGATAATAATGATGTTAAACCAATCGATCATCGTGGAACTTTTCTTAGAGAATTTTTCCACTACGATTGTTTCACTAATGAATGTATTGATTCCATTCACCATAGGCGGGTAGAGTTAACCTCCTAATCTGGTTAAGGACTGATATCAATACTTTGGATAAATCCAAGTATAGACCTATGTCATCAGGAATCGATTCATAAAAGGAATTTCCTGAGTATGGTCTCCAACTAGAGTGCCAGGTAATTCCTTTTAAGAATTTCCCCACCTGACATTACCATGAATTGATGCCCTCAAGAAAGCTAACAACAATCCAGGTGAGCCGCTGGAGTACACATAAAGCATCACTCCACGGCTATAGACCATTTGAAGCTAACTAACCACCATGCTTAATCCATAAAGAATTAACTAGGAGACCCACTATCAGTGTTGTTTGATGTTGACACTAGCGGGGTTTCCGTTCAAACATCGTGGATCACTGTAAGATTACCACTATGAACGTTCTGGCAAAGATTACTAGGATCTAAGAATGACTCTTAAGTACAACATGTGTTTTTATTTGTGAACAACAAGCATAAATTGGCATATGTCCTATGAGATTTTATGTATGCATCTCTTTTGGCTCTAGACTCAATAAAGTTCGTTTTGGTTTAGTGAGCAGAGGATGGAGCAGACTGCCATCTTTTCAATATCAACACTTCTCGAAGTGAGAGGTCGATAGATTACGTGTTTATCTTTGTGAGAAATGAAACAATAATCTTTTAAGAGAAACTTGAGTGGTTGGGGAAGGGTTGTGCAGTGCATCGCTGGGTCTATGATATTTGTCTTCAATACTAGTATCATATTTGTGATAACTGATAGCATATGTATTGACCCGGTTTCTGCCCTAAGTGTATGGAGGGTTTTCATTTCTTTTAACACTTTCATAACTTATTTCTTTTTCATTCTTCAATCCCTTCAATGTAAATCAAAAGTCGTCCTTATTGTCACCTTGTTGTGATTGTTCCACTGATAGCTCATGACAATGATCACATTATTCCCTTTTTCTGATTCACCAGCTTGACCTACGGAATCTACTCTATCTAGTGGAATGTCCCTGGGTTGTTCCCTCCGGTTCTGGCTGGACCATGGGATAAAACCTAACCTTAGCACATTATATCTCCTCGATCATCTTAGTGAGTTATAGGTTCGTTTGGTTATAAGTTTAACCCTTGAAACCAATTAAAATCAATGAAAGTGTTTATGAGAAATTATTCTGATCACACGTCTTTCATATGTAAAGTCCTCGGTGATACAATAACTTTACGAATGATGACAATTTTAGGTTTGAATAAAAATAAATGCTATCAAACTAACTCATATGGAAATTGTTTATGGCCCTCGTGATGTTGCGGTAATATAGAGGCGGTAGCTGGTAATATTATGGAGGTATGAGGTCAAAGTGGCTGGCAGTGGCGTATAGTCATAAGTGAGTAGGAGACAATATCAATTCATTACATTTATACGGTATAAAAATATACACATACTAATTACTAAACATTATATTTTATTTAAGATTTATTGCACCATATTGTTTTAAAAAGTAGATTTGCATCATGTTAAAATAAGTTCTACTAATATAAATCTTCTAAAGTTGTTTTTTGTTGAACTTGTTGGTATTGTTCAAATCTTGTTTTATTATATTCATTGTAACACCCCCAAAATTTGGTACAGCAGAAGACTATTCAAGCTTTCGGGGTGCTACGGGGATTGGTATCCAACACAAGTCATAATAGAACGAGATAAAGTAAACATAAATAAAAACACATCCGAACGGGGTTTTAAAGTTTACATTCATCCCAAGTTTATCAAAGTAAGGCCCAAAAGAAATTAAAAGTAGGTCCCCAATAACATATCAGAGTTTTTAGAAAATAGATCCTTAAACCAGATTGCCGTACCAAGCCTTCCAAACATGCATNTAGCTGGTAATATTATGGAGGTATGAGGTCAAAGTGGCTGGCAGTGGCGTATAGTCATAAGTGAGTAGGAGACAATATCAATTCATTACATTTATACGGTATAAAAATATACACATACTAATTACTAAACATTATATTTTATTTAAGATTTATTGCACCATATTGTTTTAAAAAGTATATTTGCATCATGTTAAAATAAGTTCTACTAATATAAATCTTCTAAAGTTGTTTTTTGTTGAATTTGTTGGTATTGTTCAAATCTTGTTTTATTATATTCATCCTATACAGGTGTGAGATGCAAGTAAAAAAGTGCTCATAAGTGCAACTACAACTTTTATGTTATAAAAATCATATGGTGTTAACTATGAAAAAAGATATTTAATCAACCATGTATATATGATAACATACCATATGTTAAATTAAAGAATTAACGCTTAGCAATTTGCATCATTTGTTTTTAATAAATTCGTCCCAATTTGTCTAGAAAACATTTATTTTGTTTTTGTGGTTGATTTTTTTCGAAAATTACAAAAGGTGTCTTGATTGGTTCTCTGTGGCACACTCATGATTAAATCATATTTTTCGAACATTGTAACTCGTTAATTCTAACAATTTCAATTCTATCAAGTTATTTGTGTTTTTAGCATAAAAAAGTATACAAATTCAAAATAAATAATAAATTATTTAATGCAAGCATTTGTAACATGTACATGATGCATTGACACTTGTATTGCTTAACATATGGTAACGAGTGTCTTACAAAATTTATTTGAGAAAATGTCATTTATGCATTATATGCAGTAGATAAATAGTATATATGTTGCAATTTAAATTCAATAACCACTTACAGAACTATGTTTTCGAACCTATCATAGAGCCTATTGAATCGAAGGTGGTCTATGATAAACAGTTAGTCGAAGGGGTTCTCAATCGCCATATCATACATCATAAGAGAGGTGCCCTTATTTATTCACTGGATTTAGGATATTAAATAGTCACGTATTTACTGTTATATTCCGTCTTAGTATCAGAACTAAAAAATATTTTACTTTTTGTTACAAACTTTCAAATTTTGCCCAAATATGTGCACCGTTAACTTTTTACCTATTTACCGAACATGTCATCTTTTTTATCTTTTGTGACATTACTTAAGGACTGGTTGACCAATTCCTCTCATGTTCATGAGATAATGTTGTGTTTATTGTGATTGTATATTGTCATTATTGCAAAATATTTATTTTATTTAATTCAAATTTACAATCATAACAAACACAACATTACCTCTCATGTTCAAATGAACATGAGAAGATCCTTGTCTAATTATCACATATGGTCCAAAAGGAATGATTACAGAAGTTTGATGGTTGTCCTTGTGAGGGTAGGTGTGGATGGATAGATGATGGGAAAGAAGTGCAAAAAAAGGGTAAATAAAAAGTGTAAATTGTAACTAGGTACGTTAGTATTTAGGCTATTGAGACTTTAATTGGTTGATTTTAAAACTTCCACATGATTAATGTTTCATACTTTAAATTTTTTAGATTTGTTTTAAATAATAAGTTTTCGTGTGATTCTCTTTTGAAAACGTGCAGTTTGAAGTTAATAGATGACGTGGATGTCACATAAAATAAAAAAAATGACATGAACAATAAATAGGTAAAGAAGTATATGGTAGAAAAAAGTTATAATGTGTATACTGAGACAATTTGAAAGTTACATTTTACTTCATGTATTTACGTGGTACATGATGATTGATGATAAAGTGACTACTTTATAACTTAAAACCTTGTTTATTTTATCAGTGATTATTCTCAATCGAGTTTGTTGAAGCAAAACCTTGCAAGTGGGTCCTACTTCAGCAAAATCCTTCAGATAAGCTCATCCGGATGTAATTAGTTCCTACACACAGGAAACACGCACGTTAGACTCGTCTTGGGTTTGATCCCAAAGCTAACCTCCGGCGTGAGAGTAATTATATGATGATACGAAGGGTAAGGAAATAAATGAGAGTAAATGCTATGTGTGTGAGTTAGTTGATAATCATAAATGAGGTGAGGGTATTTATACTACCCACACCTCGTTACCTGTTCTGCCTAGGGACCAAGCGAGCCAAACTACGCCTAGCCTAGTAAATAGGTGTCAGGTCACGCGTGATATGCAATCCCAGGAAATCCGGGCTGGCGGCGTGACGGCGGTACACGCCTTTACCCAAAGGTTAAAGGGTGGCTTCTGGATAATAGAGGATGCTCTCTTTTTCTCTTCGGCTCAAATACCTATAAATAATGTTGTGAAAGAAAATAGAAACTTATAAAATTGGAATATCTTCGGTTAATGCGTCCGGAGATGAATGTTTAGTCTGGAAGACACGTCTCGTCCGGACACATACGCCAGCAGAGTTGAAACGACACATTATATTATGATTCTTCAAATTATTCTTCCTATTAGTTATGACACATTTCTTCTTGTTTCTTTGCTTTTGACAAACTCGAAAACCAAATCTTGGCTCAAATATGAGTGATAAATTGGTTTTTATAAATCGAACTTATGTTACCTTTTTATTATCGAAAAAATAATGAATACATAAATTGAATATTCTATTTCACAATTTCAACATTTTTTCTTCCCATTAACCTGTCTTTCAACATAACACTTGTTCTTCTTTCAAAGATGATTTAACGAAAATATGGAATAGCCACTAGCTTAGCCCACAATTGTTAAAGTGGTGCACTAGACTAACATTGTTGACAATTCTATTGTTGCCCGTATCTTTGTTGATCGCTCACAATATGGTTTCCTTTAGCCATCTATTTCTCCGGTAGCTCTTTCTTGGCACGATCGGCCAAAACAGTCGACCATCGTTGACTTGCTTACCATCATTCTTAAGAACTACCATCTCAAAAAGCCGTATTATTGGATGCTAGGTTTGGCATGACTATTGGTTTAAGCAGATTAGTAGTTTTAGTTACTACTAAAGTATAATGTCATACAAGTGTAGGCGCAAATTTAAACATAATGTTAGATATCTAGTCATTTCTTCATCAATAGAAGAGCAATGGAAAAAATCAATTACTAGAATGAACACTTCCATTTTGCTCGCCCTCCCCTTTTGCTCGCCGTTTTCAAAAGAAGAAACATTTTTCGCTAAAAGACAAAGAACATGGAGAGCAAAACGCTTGCTCGCCCCATGTTTTGCTCGCCGTTATCGCTAAAAGACAAAGAACATGGCGAGCAAATGCTTTGCTCGCCCAAATGTTTTGCTCGCTTCGTCGATTTTGGTAAATCCTTTTGAAAGTGTTTGTTTTGGTAATGGTTTATGTAAAGTGTTCATTTAAAAAAATGACACNGATTTTGGTAAATCCTTTTGAATGTGTTTGTTTTGATAATGGTTTATGTAAAGTGTTCATTTTAAAAAATGACACCAATGGAAATGTTTAAGAGCATTATGAATGATGTTTGGATTAGCTTATGTGCAGAGCTTAAATTTTTTGTTAAAATGAAAAGAAAGAAAAGCTTATGAGCTTAAGTACTATCAAATTCACCACGTGCCTGGATTAGCTTACGTAGTTTCAAAACACATCATTGGTAAAATAACTCAAAAGGACGACACCTTAGACTAGGTGCAATGGCACCACTTCCCCCACCTTCCATCTCAGCGCCACATTACTATTCAGCACATCACCACTTCGCTCATCTTTCACCCACAGTGATCACCATTCCCTTCGCCTTTCATTTTAAATACCCACTTAATACAACATACCTCACACACTCAAAAATCAAATAAATAACAATTAAAACACCCATGGGGCCACATATGCACAGTACACGAGAGGTCACCATCTCACCTTTCCCTTTTTTTTCTTCCCGGGTGTGATGCGTGAGAATGTTGGCCAACGGTGAGGCCTCACTCCCATTGCACCCGGTCTTAAAGAACATAGTGGCATTTTAAAGTCACAACAAAGGACAAAACGAAGGTGAAGCAAATCGTACAGGTAAGCTGGAAAGCCAATGTAAAGAGGCTAACGAAATGTGCTTATTTGAACTCAGATATGCTAATTAGCTATAACCCAAACACCCTCTAATACCATTCGCATTAAAAGTTGTTTCCATTTAGAATAAGAAATAACAGTGACATTCTAATTCCCCGAACCATTACTCAAATAAATACTAAAAATAAAAATAAAACATCACTTGAAAATATTACAAGAACAAAATTGTCGAAAAAAGAATTACAAAATTGTACACCTGAGTTGACATACACTTACAAATCTCGAAGCTGAAAACATACAAAATGTCAACTGCTCAAAAAAAAGTGGTCAAAGGGTCTTCCGTTTGATCACTAGTTAATGGTTTGAATAAATATAAAAACCACATTCATTGCATAGTTGAACCAACAATGTATCATCTTCCCTATCAAAATTGATTCATGAGGTTTTCTCAAGAATGACGCACCAATTAGATTTGTCGTAGAATTTATCCACGATAACTGCGTTTTGCATTCCAGAAACCAACCTAGTAAAAGAAAAAAAAAAGTTGGGTTGTTAACAAAATATGTTAATATATGACGAAAGATTAAAAGACAGCAATGTGTTAATAGAATATGTTAATAAAATAACCAAATGTAAAAAACCAGCAACTTGTCTTATATGCATACCATGGATACAGGTGAATAAAATGAGAAAGACGAAAACCTGGACCAGACACGCACAAACCAGAGCGGTCCTCTGATCTAGTATTAGGGTCCTAGCGAAAGTTAAAACTTTTTAAGTTGAGGAAACTAGTCCTTAAATGCGTGTTTTCTCAGTGATTATAAAAATATTATAGAATCAAGTTTAGCTGTTTAGATACTAAGAAATATACAGATTAAAGTTGGAATAGTTGAATTTATCCCTAAAATGCAATTTGTTGCAGCATGTATTCGCATGCTTTCTAAAATCTGATTATTTTGGCAGTAACAATCTAAGACATCAAAACTGGAATCAAATTTGCCACACACTGCAAACCAGCCATTCCAACAACATACTTAAAAAAAGGGATAACTCCAGAAATACCCCAGTTGCCTTTGTGCTATTTACATCCGAGACCTAAACTTTTGTGCTTCCGAAACTAGACCGAGTTGCCCTGTACAATTGGGCAACTCAAACAAGTAACAAGTGTGACTTTTACTGATTACGAGGTGATGAGTCTAGGGCAACTGGTCTACTTTGGTATAACACTTGGGCAACTGATCTACTTTGGTAAAATAATGTCGGACACACGGCAACACATGGTTGGGTAGTTCAAGTTGCCCAGTTGCCCGGTCTAGTTTCGGAAGCACAAAAGTTTAGGTCTCGGATGTAAATAGCACAAAGGCAACTGGGTATTTCTGGAATTATCCCTAAAAAAAGTTAATATTTGAAGAAAAACGAGAATGTTTCATTTTTATTCCTCCTTTACAATATACTCCAAATTCCAACTTCAAAACTTTTTATACTAAACCGATTTATTATTACCCAATAACTTGATTTCTACCCTACTTATTGCATTATTCTATGATTTGGAGGATGAATAGTTAACGAATGAGGTTTTTCCTGAGGTTACCCGGGGAGGATATTGATCAATGCTCCAAAAAATTCTTAAAATATGGAGCATGGTTGGAAATGTTTTTCTATGCCCCCCATGGTAATATGGAAAGCATGGTTGGAGATAACCTTACTACTACTGTTACTAAACACTTCAATGATTTAAACACCCTACTAGCAACATCAATGTCTCTCAAAGTAACTAATATTCTCCATCCTGATTTGCTATGCAACCAGTGTTGTCAAAGGCGAGCGCCTTGTGCGCCTAGGCGACAGGCGACGGCGAGGCGGACCCACAATGCCCAAAACCCTAGGCTCAGGCTCACGGACATTTAAAGCGACGATTTGGGCCTAGGAGTGTGATTAAATGGGTGGGTTTTGGTCGGAATCATGTTATAAACATGATACAAGGATCCAATCATACCCAAAAACACGTTTGGTTTGATTTTGGAAATTAGGGTTCATGGTACGATTTGGGATTTTTTGATTTAGAGTGTTTTAATCCAATTAAGTTAGTGGGTTTTGGTCGGAATCATGTTATAAACATGATACAAGGATCGAATCATACCCAGAAACACGTTTGGTTTGATTTTGGAAATTAGGGTTCATGGTACGTTTTGGGATTTTTTGACTTAAGAGTGTTTTAATCCAATTAAGTTAGTGGGATAGTGTTAGAATGCAGTGTGAATCTTATTGCAACCCCAGAATCTAACCAGAAACACAAAATGAATCAAAATCAAAGTTTATTGCAACCCTGCGCTTTATTTTTTTCGGGCCCGCGCTTTTTATGCGCCTCTCGCCTAGGCGAGATTTTTGGTCTTTGCGCCTTGCAATCGCATTCGCTTTTGAAAACTATGTATGCAACACAGCCTTAAAAACCATGGCATAATTATTATGTTCTATACACAAATATGTTCTCAAACAAAAAGTAACGAGCGCTATATTAAGTTCTATACACAAAATATTTTCAAACAAAAAGTAACGAGTGCTAAGCATCAGTATCAGTGATCAACTTCCTAATCCAATCAGTAATCCCCTACCTATTTAAGGTACTATCATAATCCGAACTCTTCATTGCATCACTTTATTTCCACCCCAGGTTCAATTCCTAGCAAATTCCCTAGGCATTTGAATCTTTAGAACAGCTTTCAACAAATAAGACCACTAGAACGCAACAGTATGGCACATTTAGTACTTTACTCCCTCCATCTCAAAATACATTCAATTAGTTACCACGACTTTGTGCTATAAGTAATATCTAGCATACTAATGACAAAATATAGGAATCTTGAGGTGCCAAATCAATGCAATAAATATTTCCATCAAATATGGCGGGCCAAGTATTGACTTGATACTTAACATTTACCCAAATAAAAGAAAATGATATATGGAGTATTTATTACAATTTATTAATAATAGTTAAACCATTCTGCTGAAATAATAGCAATGCCATCTTGCAATATGCTAGTATTATCACAGCATTTCCAATTTTGGGAAGGTATTCATGATAATTTTCTAGATGCTGAATGTCACTCTAATTTGGGTAGATAAGACTCCACTAGCATGTCTATGAATGATGTTTTGTTAAATTTTATTGTGGTCCAAGAGTTCCCTCAAACAATAGTCCTATTAGCAAATTTTATGCAATAAGTATTGAGTAACATTACATTGCTTCTCTTTCACAGCGCCACCAAATGGCAAAAGCAACACCCATATATTCAGGGGTGTTTGGATGTTTATTTGTAGAGTCATTACAGCAACTTATAAGAATCAGAATCAAAATGATAATGTTAATTATGTCAATAATCGGTTTCTATACATATACTCCTTACCGAATTCTCCAAAACTAATTATTTTCACTTTGAATATTCAGACAAGCAAAATCATAACCCTTTTAACTAAACTCTCAAAACTTACCATTGCCACTTCAAATAGCAATAATAGATTAAAACAAATATTCAAAGACGCTTTCAAGAAATCTTTACCCCAACGAATCTTTCATTATCAATTAAATGCTCAGCAAGTTTGCACACATAATAATCAACACAAAAAGCATAAATTTCATATCGTCGTCCTATAACTTATTGTATCATAAATAAATTAAACGGAGAAAGATTGATACAAATGCTCAATTAATTAACTTAAATTGCGCATAGGAGTGAGAGATACGCAAACATAGTCAATGCACATCTTAGAACAAAAATTATAAATAACACACGTAGTAAAATTTTACCTTTCGAGTTCACCTTCACCAAACACATGATAATATCTATCATAAACAATCGCACCCTTCTGATCATCTTTCCTCGCTAGACCATTCTCAACCGCACCAGCCGAAGCTCCACTCACTTCAGCCCTATGATATGGCAAATGCCACGGTACAAAATACTCCTGTTGCTTATCCTTCTTATCCCCTTCATCCTCTTTCACACTACTCACATTACCAAACCCTTCCACATCCTCATTCGACACACTCACCTCACTTTCCGGAATACTTTCCAAACTAACCGAAGAGGCACTTCTCACCCTCGGACTCCCTGGCCCAACCCACTCAGCCAAATACTTACCCGTAAGAGGAGTCCACTTATTAACCAACCCTCCATCCTCCTGCTCAACCGCCCAAACCGTAATCAAAACCAACCCGCCAATCCTCACACTTCTAACCATCTCCTCAATCGCCTTCCTCCTCCTATCCTCACTACTCAAATGATGCAAAACCGCAATCGAAATAACGGCATCCCCATACCCGTCTCTATACGGAAGATTAACACAATCAGCAACAAGCACCTCATGACCTCTATCACTACAAATCTTAACAAGGGGTGCACTAATATCACAACCAATAAAGTAACAAGTACTATTTAGCCCCAAATACTTACCATTACCACAACCAGCATCTAATACCACTGACCCAGATGGTAAATTGTTCAAAAAAGATGAAACTTTGGGCCATTTTGCGAAACGGGTAGCACTAAAATGAGGTGCAATTGCATCATAGACACGATGGACGTATTTTTTTTCGATTTCTGGGGTTGATTTGATGTTTGGAGATGATTCTTGATGTGGGTTTAATGAGGATGATTGGGCTTTTGTTTTGATTGGTTTCATTTGGATGAATGATGTGTGGATTTGAAGAGATGATGATATGATTTGATTGGGTTTTGTTGTTTTGAACATTCACTTAAGAAAAGTGATGAATTTGAGATTAGTTGACAAGTTGATGATTGTTAAACCCTAGTGTTAAACGGCTTAAAATCCTCCATGTTCTATTGTTTCTTTTTATGTCAAGTGATTTAATACTGTTCTCGAGTTATTTCATTAAAGAAAAGGGAAGGAAATGGAAGTAAAACACTTTCCTCCCATATTTGAGCGGAAATGGAAGTAAAACAAATTCATCCAAATAACACTAACTTTACTTCCATTTTCTTTAATAAAATAACTCGAGAACACAATGTGGGAGTAAATCTTTTCCCTTTCCTTCCTTTTTCTTTAATGAATCAACTCGAGAACTGAGCGTAAGATAAAGAAGGGTCGACTNCAACCAATAAAGTAACAAGTACTATTTAGCCCCAAATACTTACCATTACCACAACCAGCATCTAATACCACTGACCCAGATGGTAAATTGTTCAAAAAAGATGAAACTTTGGGCCATTTGGCAAAACGGGTAGCACTAAAATGAGGAGCAATTGCATCATAGACACGATGGACATATTTTTTTTCGATTTCTGGGGTTGATTTGATGTTTGGAGATGATTCTTGATATGGGTTTAATGTGGATGATGATGATGATGATTGGGCTTTTGTTTTGATTGGTTTCATTTGGATGAATGATGTGTGGATTTGAAGAGTTGATGATATGATTTGATGGGGTTTTGTTGTTTTGAACATTCACTTAAGAAAAGTGATGAATTTGAGATTAGGCTTGTCAAGTTGATGATTGTTAAACCCTAGTGTTAAACGGCTTAAAATCCTCCATGTTCTATTGTTTCTTTTTATGTCAAGTGATTTAAGATAAAGAAGGGTCGACTAACATAAATTACCATTGTACCTTAAAAAAAGTAACATCCTTTTTAAAAATCTTCGTTAACACCATCCAAACTTTACATTTTCTTAAAAAGTCTAAAACTTTCTCAAAGGTGATCGGCGAGAGCCGGTTGCCAAGTACAAAATCTCAGCTGGTTAGTCGATCATTTTGTCCATCTCAGCACGTTAAATTGTCCACATCAGCATGTTAAGTGTGTGTTCGTTTGGTGTTAAGTGAGGTTTGTTATGGTGGTGATCCATTTGCTAATTTTTATCTTGGGTTTAGTTATGTTACTCTTTCTTCGCATGGAGTTTGTGATTTTATTTTATTTATTTATTTTATTTTTTGATGCTCTGTTTTTAGTATTTATGAATTATGATGCTTGTAATGTGTTTGATTAAATGTTTAACCCATATGCAAAATCATGAATATATGTGTTTAACCCATATGCAGAACCATAACATAGTACTTATGATGCTTGTAATGTGTTTGAAAGACCATATTATTAGACTGTGGGTTTTCTTATTCCCCAACAACCTTAGAAAGACCATAGGAGATTAGACTGCAATAGACTATTTCACTGTTAAACTCATCAACCTTAGAAAGACCATAAGATATCACTTGTTAGGTAAATTACATGTCATCTAAAGAAAGTACAAAGACTGCTTGATTCATTGTAATAGAATGTCGTTGGAAAATCTTACTTTTCTATTCCTAGATAGTTTAGATAGTGCAGTTAGATTGATAGCATAGTTGATAAAGTTAGTTTGTAAGTCTATAAATACTCATGTACTCTTCATAATTCATTTAGTGAAATCTTTTCACATTTCAATCTCTATGTATTTCACTGTCAATGTGTTCTTTTGAGACATTGCTAGAAACACAGTCTTGTTTAGGGTTACTTGAGAGAACCAATTAAGAGACTTTCATGGAACAATTTGTACTTGCTAACTCAAAAGAGTATTGGATTGAATGTTCTACATTGCAGTTTTGTTTGGGATTAAACTAAGAGAACCAACTAAGAGGCTTCAATGGAACAATTTGCACTTGCCCACTCAAAAGAGTATTGAATTGAATGTTCTACATTGATATAACATTTATCCTTGTATACCTTGTAAAGTTTTATGTTTGATGGTGATATACCTTCACATTTTCATTCAAAAAAACTTACCAAGCATTTCTTATTTGCAGAAATCGTAATCATTAGCTCTGATACAAGCACTGAAGCAGTTGATACAAGTTCTGATAATACAAGTAGAGAAGTAAAGATGCTTTCATGGTATTTGCCACCCAGTGATTCTACAAGCTTTGATTATGTCTTTACTGATTCAAGTTCTGATGATAACCAATTTCCTATTCAAGCTAAAAAAAAGGTTCCAACTCCAATCCTATTCATGCTAAAAAAAGGTTCCAGCTCCACACATGTTCATGTTCCAGCTCAGAAGGGAAATCATACTAGGCCTTGCAGCAAATTTGACTTAGGGTTCTATTCGTAGACTTTTGGAATAAGAAAAACCGCAAGTTTAGGAGCAGTTGTGGGCAAATTTAACTGTTGTACTTTATCTTTTGTGGTAGTTTGAAAAAAACCTTGGATCTTTAGCTTTTGTGGTATTTGGTAGTTTATGATGGTAGTTGGTAGTTTGAACAATTAATCTTTTGCATAGTAGTAGTTTATGATGGTAGTTTAACTGTATGGGTTGTATATAACAATTATCTTTCAGGTAGTAGTAGTTTATGTATAGGCCTTTCATGCCTATGCCGATGGTTCGTGATTCTGCATATCTTTCTACATATGTTTCATGACGTTAGGTTGTTGAGGTTTTTGATTGTTTGATTATTTGTTATGAGATTGTTTTGATTTACATGTTTTGTTGTTATGTTAAGGTTTTAGGTTTAATTTGTCACACCTCGCCAAGGCGGAAACGCGAGTGTGTAACTTCATGGATATCATCACAACACATGGTGTCTAAATAGAGAAATACTACATGCACATAAATAGAGCAAGGTACAAACACGAAGTGTTGTAACAATACCCCAAGATAAAATAACCAAACTAAAATCCAAAGGAATCTTCAATAGATATGAAAGTCCCAAATGAAAAACATAAACGTATCACAACCAAATTCAAATAAAGTCAAATCCAAACATAAATAAAGTCTTCGAATGCAACTAATTAGTCTCGCCTAATTGCTGCTCTCAACTTTAGCCTTAGAATGCTCACCTGAAAATGATGCTTAAAACGTCAACATAATGTTGGTGAGATTCATAGGTTTAAGACACACATTCACACTCAAGGCAACCAGTACACTGTGATTATAAAACATAGCTGGACAAATAATATTAGTTATCATACAAGCTACATGCATTCACAACCATTCCATCACACATTCATTCGGGCCGGAACATGACCCCCGCTCCAAATCTTATCATCAATTAGGTCGCATGCGCGAGCAACAGGATAAGCATCCTCCCAATTGGATCCCATTATAACCACATAATATAATAGTGAGTAGGAGTATTACTCTCCAAATGGATACTCCCCCCCAATTGGACCACACAGCATTATCACACAACATTCATCACATAGCCATTCATACGATAACATTATAAGTCCAAGCCTTTTAATTCACACATAATCACACTAACACAAACCATTTAAGACAAACATCATTCCCATCCCAAGTTTAAAAGAAAGTAAAAAGTATGGGACTATGAACTCACCTCAACTTTGCAGCTTCCAACAAATACAAATCACAAATCTATACAACACAAATAAGTTCACGGTACACATGGTCAAGCTAAAAGCTATAACCCATGCAATACTCATATGATTGATGTCTAAGGTTCATATGACCCACCATGGATCTCCTAGACTCCATACCAAACACCACCAATCACTAATGCTCACTAAATACTTTGCACTTATAATTTCAGAAAACGCAAAATTTTGGGGTACATTCACCCACATAAAATAATAACAATTAAGCTTAACAACTCACACCAAAAATTCATCATGGTCTCTCATAAGCATACAAGCTAATCCCAGAAGGTCATGGTTTAATAACACACACAAGTACCCATAAGAAAATCAAACTTGTCAACTATCCAGATTCGGATCTGAACGCACACCAAAAAGTTTTAATTAAAATAAAATACTTCTACAACTTTTTATCGCGAATCCTTTTTGTGGGAGTCTAAGATAACCTAAAACTCAACTCTTCTAGAAGGGCTAACCTAGATATCACTTTTTCAACCACAAAATCACTATCAAACTTATACCCAAATTCTGTCCCGGTTTAACAGCTTTTACACCTTATCTTTGAAAAATCAAAAGACCAACTTCCGGACCTCGAAATCAATCGTGGTTGGACTTTTTGGAAAGCTCTTTCTCTGAACTACAATTTAGAATCAAANCTCATATGATGGATGTCTAAGGTTCATATGACCCACCATGGATCTCATAGACTCCATACCAAACACCACCAATCACTAATGCTCACTAAATCCTTTGCACTTATAATTTCAGAAAACGCAAAATTTTGGGGTACATTCACCCACATAAAATAATAACAATTAAGCTTAACAACTCACACCAAAAATTCATCATGGTCTCTCATAAGCATACAAGCTAATCCCAGAAGGTCATGGTTTAATAACACACACAAGTACCCATAAGAAAATCAAACTTGTCAACTATCCAGATTCGGATCTGAACGCACACCAAAAAGTTTTAATTAAAATAAAATACTTCTACAACTTTTTATCGCGAATCCTTTTTGTGGGAGTCTAAGATAACCTAAAACTCAACTCTTCTAGAAGGGCTAACCTAGATATCACTTTTTCAACCACAAAATCACTATCAAACTTATACCCAAATTCTGTCCCGGTTTAACAGCTTTTACACCTTATCTTTGAAAAATCAAAAGACCAACTTCCGGACCTCGAAATCAATCGTGGTTGGACTTTTTGGAAAGCTCTTTCTCTGAACTACAATTTAGAATCAAAATTAGTGATCTAACTTATTTCCATCTATTAAATATATTCGTACCTTTATATCACTATGTTTCTGTCTAAACCCTAACTCATTAGCTAACGCGTTTTATGACCAAAACTTTTTACCAATCATCATAGTATCATTAACCAATGATCATAGCATGTTTAACATCATTAATTTACAGAAGTTTACAAACCCTAGATCCATCATAATTAATATTACATGAATTAGAATATTAATTAAACAATTGAACATGTGTTTTAAGAATTATACTTTGATATTTGATTATTGCTTCAAGAAAATAAACCCTAACTTTTTCCTTCCTTTTTCTTCTCTTTTGGTCGACCGATTTCTCCAAAACATGGGGTATGGGTCATTCTATAGGTTATATGGGTGGGGTGTTGGGCTTGTTTGGGTTGAACTAGGATTCCTTATTGCTAGGAATTGTATTTGGAATAAAACTTTGTTTCTTTTTTCCCTTAAAACCTCCTTGGCCGATTTTATATATACACACTATATACATTTTTTATTTAAATTTATTTATTACACTTAAAATCTTATACTTTTCATATTTTATGCGCTCCCATAACGAAACCTAACGTCTTATGCGATAAACCTTCATTTTACGACAAACCGGAAAAATAATTATTTTCAAAACCAAGTTTCCAAAAATAGAATTTCACACTCTTTATAAATATTACTCACAACAATAACCTCCTCGTAACTTTCTAACGCTCAAATACTTGAACGAAGACTTGTCACGCAAAACCACAAAACACCAAAGCCACACAAGTCATTTCTACACCACAAATGCGATCAAAATAAACTTATCCCAACACCAACATTACTCAACTCACAACAAAAACACCACGCAAAGGTATTTAGTGCCAACACACTCTCATATCATACATATATAATACTTATCTCACACATATACCCCACATAAACACTTAATTCACACAAAACAAAGCCAAATGGATCAAGACTATTAGTCAAACTAATCTGCTAAAATCACGGTTGTCACATAATTCATGGTTAATGTATTGATTAATTGACCTGTTAAAGTATATGGAAAAACCTGACCAAATGGGTCTAAGCTGGGTATAAGAAACCCATATGGAAAAAATGAAATTCCACGTGTACTAAAAAAATGATGTGGAAAATCATATGGGAACATTTCTGATATTTACCGGTACCAACAACTTTGAATGGTGTTAATGGGTTATTTTAAAGTATATTACCCATATGTGGAAATTTTGTAAAGTACGTTGGTAATTTATGCCTTTAACCCTTTAAAAAACGATTTGGTGGATCAAAGGCCTCAAGCTGAATCCGCAGCATCATCTTTTCATTGGCTCTATGATTATCAATTTTGATGGTAAATTTTCAGGAGTGGTTCTTTCCATACTAGGAATTATTCATGACCGTTGGTCAACGGTCATATTTTCCCTATATCAGTTTTAATTTTTGTTTTCGATATGGTATACATGATATATGGCCGTTTGTTAACGGTCGAATTCTGGTTGAGTATCTACATTTGAAATCTAACCGTTGGGTAACGGTCAAGGCATGTGACATATTAATATACATCATTAGTTTAATGTGGTATACACATATTTCTTTTGATATCATATTATTGTTTTTCTCATTCGTCCTTCTTAGATCTTGTGGATCAAAATTCTACACTTGATTGTAGAAGTGACACAAAGAAAGTTGTTAAAATCAAATGTCAATGGCTCATGAGGTCTCTCAAGAAGATGTCCTGCAACCTTCCAAGTTCTACATAACTTGATCTCTTTCTGATCTTGTAAGCTTTCCCTTCAACAGATTCACGATTGCTTGAACTCTTATTTTCTCATTCGAACCACTGTGTTCCTTCAGCTTCTGGTTTTCAGATGTACGTGAAATAGCATTAAAGAGCTCACCACAGCTAATGCAAAAAAATTCCTTGTTAGTAAGAATAATGACTCGATATGTGAATGAACAAGTTAGGTGGAACATAACTTATTCATTCACATGTCGAACCATTATCGTTACTAATAAGGTCTTTTTTTTTTTTTGCATTAGCCGTGGTGTGCTCTTTTATGCTGTTTCAAGTACATCTGAAAACCTGAAGCAAAATGAACACATCAGTTCAAATGAGGATGATAAGAGTTCAAGTAATCGTGAATCTGTTGAAGGGCAAGCTCACAAGATCAGAAAAAGTTCAAGGACTATTGTGCAACCATCAAAGTATAAGGACTTCATTTAACCATATGCTATTAGTTAATGGGAAACTTTGTTAGTCAAGTATTATGTTTTACCCTTTAGTCAATGAATAAATAAAATAATGGTATTGATATTGCAGTACATTCTTTTCTTCCTCCCCATTTATTTTATTTTCCTTGTCTCTTTCTTCCTTTGTTCTTTTTGTATACATATTTATGTTGTGATTTTGTGAGTGGGTAACAATGATGCATAAACCCTGAATCAAATGATGAAGCAATTGCGTGAAGTGTTTCTTTGGGTATTGTATCTTGAATGTTTTCCTAGTTAGTTGACAATTAACATATGGTGATTTTGCATATGTGTTTGGTCACGACTTACAGATGCTATTCTGCTGTCAAATTTTGTTAAATTTTTTGAGGCTGTGGTTTCTATTGAGTAGTTGAACCCGTAGACTCGGGCCGCTGATGATCCAAACACCTTTTGATATTATGGTGATGCGTATTTTTAGACAAGGTGTTTTGTAACATGTGACCACTCACACACATGTTATAGTATATTCAAAAAGAAAGTTTAAGTTAATTAATGTAGAAATTGTATTTAGTTAAGGAAATTTTAGCCTTATTTTAGTATTAACTAGACGAGTACCCGTGCATAACAACGGGATTTTATAGCGATAGATAGTTTATTGATAAAATAAAGTTTATAGGTTATAAACGAAAAATAATAAAAGTTTGAAGATTTGGGAATTAAACATAATGTTTTGAAACCCGGTTCGACCCGGGTGGTTCAACTGGTTGAACCTCTCTGGTCGAAAAATGGGTCGATTTAAACCGGGTCAAATTGCTAGATTGGGTCGAAAACAGGTCAAATTAAACTGGGTCAACCCGTCAGGTTTGAAGCGTCCCGGGTCAACCCGGTTTGTGTTTTAATTGGTTATATTTAATTTGATAGATATATTTTAAATTGTTTGTACAATGTGAATAAATCATTGTACTTTTAAGTAATGGATAATGTTTTGAAACCCGGTTCGACCCGAGTGGTTCAACCGGTTGAACCGTTTCGGTCGAAAAATGGGTCGATTTAAACCGGGTCAACTTGCTAGGTTGGTTCGGAAAATGGGTCAAATTAAACCAGGTCAACCCGCGGGTTTGAAGCGTCCCGGGTCAACCCGGTTTGTGTTTTAATTGGTTGTATTTATATTTAATGATAGATATGTTTTTAATTGTTGTAAATTGTGAATAAATCATTGTACTTTTAATTTGGTATCGTTTTTGAAACCTGGTTCGACCACCGGAGTGGTTCACCAGTTGAACCTTCGAGTCGAAAACATGGGTCGATTTAAACGGAGTCAGACCTGCTAGTTGGTTCGGAAATAGGTCAAATTAAACGGGTTCAACCCGCGGGGTTTGAAGCGTCCCCGGTCAACCCGGTTTGTGTTTAATTGGTTGTATTTAATTTGGTAGATATGTTTTTAATTGATTGTACAATGTGAATAAATCATTGTACTTTTAAGTAATGAGGTGTTTTAATAAGAGTATTAATTACATTTCCCTTTTCTCTCTCATTTGACCATTATTGAAAACTCAACATTTCTTGAAAACTCAAACATTGACTATTTTTCTACTACCTCCGTCCCATATTAAGTGTCCACAATGGAATCTTTGGGTGTCCCAAATTAAATGTCCACTTGTACCTTTCAACCAATAAGATGAGAGTTTAGTGGGTAAAAGTAATATTTGATTGGTGGAAAGTTTAGTTAGTGGAATCTCCTAAAACTTTGTGTATTATGAAAGTGGACACTTAATATGGGACGGAGGGAGTATTATATGTAGTATAGATTATATGCATCTTTTAATATAAAAGGAAAACGTGTGCTACTTGAATAAACTCTAACATATGTGCATCTAATAGGTTGAGTTAAGGTTAACAATGATAATATAGCGTTATTGTTGTATTATCTAAAATGTTAAAGTACTCTTGATGACTATTTGCCAAGCGATGTTTGTGTTTGAAGAGGATGGTGATTTCATCACTATTCACTATTTGTCTTTAGTGAAGCTGGGCTTGGTAGCAGAATTTGATCAAATTCACATTGTTTATCATAAGAAAGGCATATTAACAACACCCATGTTTTGTGATGTCCCGAGGTATGTCTCATGCATTCGAGATCCATAAAGGATTCAAATGACTGATTTTGTGTTTTCTAATTTGCAAGAATACTAGTCTTGATTCAATTATTTTTCATATCACTTGTATGGCTTTAAGATTTATTGAAGAGTAGCGCTAGATTTTTCAAAAAATATTTTTAATGAGGAATGTGTGACTCGCGCTTTGCTGCAAGAACAAGTAGCCAAATTATGATTTTTCAATGTGCTTTTAGCAACTTATATGAAACGAAACAATAAGAGCAGTTCATCCTTATTGAACTTTATATTATATGTAAAACAAATGAGCCATTCGCTCTATGAAACCACTTAAAATATACTAATACTAAAGCGAAAAATTTTGGTGATTCTATTTGCGTTGAAACTTTAACTTTCATATATGTGCATTAGTGTATCCATTTGTTTGAAGATTTCTAAAAATAACTGTGTTTGTCAGTAAAAAATAATAAGAGATATTGAAAGCTAAAAGAATTTAAAACTTAGGGCGTCCACTATAAGAGGTTTATCAAAAGGTCTAAAACTTATGAAAAAGTTTATCTTTTATTTCAACCATAATGAGCTTATGATTTATATCTGTGGCATGAAGAGGTCCAAAATCCTAGACCTCTTCTTAATTTAATGCATGTGTGTTATAGTTGAATATTTTATATAATTGTAATAGGTTTATTCATAGTAGTAAACTAGTAATAGGTTTATAGTATCAAAAGTTTTATAAGTTGATGATGTGACATGTTATAAACCTATCTAAAAACTCCACCATTGTGGATGCTCTTAGTTTGACAAACGTTTTCCTTTAAAACAAAAATGATGACAATGCAAATTCATTTGTTTGGTCCAAATCTTAGTATGGGTGTGCAGAATTCGGGTTTCACCCAAAAGAAATTGAAAACCGAAACCGAATTTGTTAAAATCAAACCGAACCGAATTAAATACTCCCTGCATCCCACATTAAGTGTTCATAACAAAAAAACACAAAGTTTTAGGTATAATAAATTATTACAATTGATTGTTGACAATTATACCATCAATTAATATAAAAGCACAAAGTTTTAGGTGTAATAAATTATTACAATTGATTGTTAACCAAAGGACAAAATTGGAAATTTAGTTATCAAGATTCCTTCATTTATTGTAATGGACACTTAGGGCCCGTTTGGTTGCGTGTTTTGGATTGGGTTTAGATGTGATGTGACCTTTGTTATTCGTTTGGTTGCAATTCATGGTATTTAAAAATTGGATTGATGCCTAAACAGTACATGAGAGAGAAATCCGGACATGCTACACAGGTTTTGCAATTTTAGTCTGTCCTTTTCTAAACTAGTGGACCACATTTTAATTCTAACCTATCATATTTTTCTTTTTATCCCCCAATTATTAATAAAATAATTTTAAATTTATATTTTAATATATAATATATTTTTAAATATTATTTTCTCTCTCCTACTTAAACCCAAATCCAAATCCTAATCTACAACTTTACATTCAAATCCAAATCCTAATCTAAACCCATCCACAAACCAAACGGGCCCTTAATATGAGACAATCAAAGATACCATTGTGAACACGTAATATTGGACGGAAGGAGTATTAAGTTTTGAGTTTGGATATGGTTTTGGAAAAATAAAAACTTAACCGAAATGAAAATCGAGTTCACATAAATTTATATATTTATATAAAAAAACATTAAAACTTTTCATAGTATAAACGAGGATTTCAACTCGCACTCTGCGACGAAGCGTTTGTATGCGGTAGTATCGCATGTCTATGAGGAGTAAATTCTACGTAGGAATGGCAGTTTCCTCCCATCAGTTTTAGGCCTTAATTTCTTATAGCTCGTTCAGGCATACCTTTAGTTGTTTGTCTTTTACTATGTTAGCATACCCATAAACTATGATTGGTAAGGGGCACTTACCTATTTTAAACTATAAAGAGTTGCCACTTCTCTATGAGTTTTCATGTAAATAAGTGATTCATAAGTTTTTGGCTGCTGGTCATAGGCTAAACTTTCAAGAAACCGTAGCTAGGCAACAAAATCCTAATAAGTCATTCATGAGTAGTTCACTCTCACAATGAACAATCTGTTCGTAAGAGCCACATTGAGAGCAGTTATCTACTTGAACGTTGTATGGGCCTGAGCATACTCCAATGTAATGATGGTCTGTACCATTCTGTCCAACTCTGGCGACTTTGAAATTTGAAAAAGAGCTAGCTTAAGTCAGTGGACTTTTGAGTTTTACGGTAACTATTTGAGCGGTTAAAGATAATAGCTAACATAAATTAAATCATATACAAAATCAAAATTTCCTACTTAAATCTACAGAATTGAAATACCCCGCTAGATTCAAAAACTAAAAAAAATAGAGTGAACACTAAAACACGAATCCAATTATCAAAAAAGGAAATAGCTGAAAGATCAAAAATCCACAGAACTAGCACTAGCAAACGAATTACAGCACAAAAACAACTTAAAGATGGCCTAGTGGCAAAAGAGCTGTGACTATCACTCTAAAATGTGTGAGGTCTCAAGTTCAATTTCTGCTAGGTGCAAACAACCTTAAGTGGCCACGCCAACCTGTGGATTAGTCGGCTAAAAGGTCGGAAATCATGGTTAACACAAAAAAAAAATAAAAAAAAAATAAAAATAAATAAAAAAAATAAAAAACCGGCACAAATCCAAACCCAAGAGCCTATTTCTAAATAAGCAAGGACATATAAGTGTTAAAGACCACCATATAAGCAAGGACATATAAATCAATAGCCTATATATCTCCTTAAACAGGACCTGACAGCCGGCAAAACAAGCTCTTAAAAGCTTCACAAATCAAGATAATATACCCAAATGCAAAACCATACAACATCCATCAATCAATGATCAATGAAACAACTAAAGAAATTCAATAACCACTCAAATAAAGTGCATTCCATAGCCCACTAATAGTCCTGTTATGATCTTGGTTTAGCAATTTAGACCACAAAACGCTCATGTTTTCTTGTCATTTATATTAAAGATCATACAAGCAGTAATTTTTTAACATGGGTAAGCACTACCGTTAGAGTTGGCATATTGGTGGCCCAGGTAACACATAACCTTTTTCTATTGTTGAAGCGCCAGGACTACCTTATAAAGAGCACATTTGGATCATTGCAGACTTCAGCAAACTGAAGGCTATGAGCCCATATGAGTATCACAGATGGTGATTCATGAATATAGAGTCTAGCTAATTAACCCATAGATATAAGTAATATCCAGTAAACGGTAACTTAGTCATTCTTCAACAAGACCAAACAAAAAAATATGCAGAATTAGCATAAGTAGCAGAAAACTAACAAAGTCTATGAATAGTGGACAGATTTAGGCTTTTTCAATCTACGCAATGCTGATATGTTGTAATACTTCACAAAGTAGCCAAATAGTAAAAAGAATAAAAATGAATATCCTGAAGTCCATGGCATCAAAGAAACATAAACATTGTAGGGGAAAAGATACCCTTCTGAAACTACCTTCCTTCCTTAACCCACAAAATTTCAAAACGGGGGTAAGGAGCTATGAATGCAATTTACAGAGCTCTCATGACATGCAAAAAATGAAAAAGGCTCAAGGACCAAGTCATGAAAGTTCCCTATACAAAGTAGATTCTTGGTAAAAGAAACTGACTGATTTTACCTGGCACTCTTTTTGATTCTAATTGGAGCTGATTGTTAGCTATTCAAACTCCAGTCATACGGCTGATAAACCACTTTCAATTGATTGTTATTAAGCAGATCCAAGAGAGTTTGGGTCTTTTCCACCTCCAAGTATATTGCAGCATGTTTCAGTACCTCTGCTTCATTCCTCCCAAAATCGACACTATACCTGACAAATTACACAATAAAAAGTCTTAGATTTGTGAGAATAAAGTGAGAGCCTGAGAGGTAAGAAACATATGATGTGGGTTAAGTCATTCCAACAAAGAGGTGAACATTTAATAATAGAAGGCAGCTTTTTTCTTCTGACAGTTTCCAACCTTTTGGCCAACTAATTCACAGGGCTTGTAGCTTGTAATTATGCACGAGTGAATCCATAGGGTATGCAGTCTTGATAGAACCACATAGTTGAGGCTTTTTGTAGTGTCAAAAAAAAATATATATATATATATATATATATGTACTGGTAATGCACAAGGACATTCAGATTATGCAGTACTGGCAGTGAATACCCTGATTGAAGCCTTAGATCCACAACTGTACAGATGTGGCTCCATTTCTAGACTCCAGGCAAAGTTGTGGTTAAGCAATTTTTAAAATTTAAGGCCCAAAAAATTACTCCTTCTGTTTGAACGTTTGACTCGACTCATTAGTTGATATAAGTCTTCAACTAATACCTTGGTGCCTAAAATTCCCCTTGGTAAGACAAGATAAAGAGAATTTGTGGACAACGGTCTATCTTTACAACTATCTTGATGTGACTAGTAATGAGTCAATAGGTAAATACAGATTAGAATCTTCAAAAAGAATAACAAACTTTGCACTGTTGAGAAAGGTGAATTAGAGTATAATATGGCATATTACTTTCCGTAAGAGTAATGCAATGAAAGTTTTATGTTTCATTGATTATAGCTCAATTGTATTATTTTGCAAAACTACATTAGAGTACATATGCAATTAAATTCAAAATTCTTCCATAACTTACCATTTTAGTATTTTGGTAACTGATACAGTCATGGCGTCCGAATCAAGTACTAATGCCCCACTTTGAACAAAGTTGCGAGCAGCCTCCATTAATTCCATGTCAATGGTTTTTGGAGAATAGCATCGAAGAGCAGGGTCCGATCGATTACCAGAAACCAACGCAAAGTGGATAAGAGGCTCAGAATAGGGAAGAGACACCTGAAAATTTTATTTATATAGAGAGACGACTCATGTTAACTTTGGATTTTCAGTGCACTGATAAAATATTAAGTCGAAATCTACTTATAGCAATTTTTAACCGATGCTACGCGTGAATAATAAATCACAACCTAGCACAACCTCCATTAATTTCATTGATACCATTGATAAAGAACTTTGGTTGATGAACACATATTTTGAAGAGCAATTTTATGAGAAGAAACAATCTTTGGAGAAACTGGCAAATTTACTCCATAGTGTCTGTTAAAAACCTCTTTGCAATGATGCGAGAAAAGCTCCACCATTTCAGGTTTAACACAAACATTAGGTATTTGAGTCATTGTATAGCTTGAAACTAGTAATCGGGGCAATGATAATTTACATAATTAAATTAGATAACAATGCTATCTCCATACTCTGAAAACTATTTAAATAGGGATTATAAGATGAATATTTTAATGAATTAGAGTGGGAGTGTCATTGCGAAAGACGGCTGCCACTTGAAAGCTTTTATAGTTTATTCTCTTTGTTAGTTTGGAATAAAATGGTACTTGGGTCCTATAAGGCTATAACAAGCCATCACCACTCGGGAAAAAAAAAAAAAAAAAAAAAAAAAAAAAAAAAAAAAAAAAAAAAAAAACAGCTCAATCTATTATTTGGTTCTAACAGTTCAGAAACTTTTAGCAGTAAGAATTTAAGCAAAACTGACAAAGTTATTGCCAACTTGCATGCCACATAATTAAACTAGTCAAAGAGTGATTCAATAATTTCTAAAGAGAAATGTGTCACCTTAAAGCGTTTGTCAGCTATAGCAAATGGCTTGGTAAGAGTATATGGTGGTCTCTGGTTGGCTCTTAAAATGCCATTCTGAATGTCTGAAAGCGAATACGCAGATCCCCCGATAACATATTTGAAGTCATTAAGCAATTTCCTTCTTTCCAATGCTCCTTCTGGATGACCCCATACAAGTATTGCATGAATTGCCATCAGATTATATAGATTAATAAAGAAGGCTAGTCTTTCTTCCTTGGGCGTTTTATTTAGGTCAAGTCTTTGAAGTTCTTCTGCAATCCTTAAGTACCTATAATGAATATTTGTAACTCAATCTGTCAATTTCCGCTTTACAAATGAATCAAAACATAATTATTAGAGATGACAAAATGGGTGGGTTGGGTAGCCGGTCAAACCAAGTTCAGGCTGAAACGCTATTATTAGGTGCAATAATGACGTAAGGCCTTCTTTGCCTAAATTTTTATAATTAATTACTGTGTCAAAAATTATTACAAAAGATGGTCATTATTAATAACAAATTTGTTTTTGAATATAATAACTTTAGAAGTTTTGTTCGTTTAGAAAATACTTTAGTTTCCTTCATCCATTTGACCTGTTTCCTTGAACTAATTTTTCTTTTCGTTCCGCTTGACCCATTAGAGATACAACAGTTATGGTGCAACTCCATACCTATTTATCAAATATCATTATCTGACCCCAGATACTCAGAAAATATCTCATCAAAGATATTCTTTAGTTTTGGATCGTAAGCATTTACATGATTTTTTTTTTTTTTTTTGAACGGCGGGTTAGTTGTTAGATGTTAGTTGTTGGCTCGAGTTAGTGTCGCATCCTCGGGCAGAGATACCAACCGCGAGCCTCTCCTTAGGGGATAACCCCACTCCTATTCCCGATTCGCCTGATATCATCAGAGCTTGTGGTTCCCAAGTGAGGACTTCCCGGTCGGTCACCCAAACCGGTACTACTCTCACTTGGGCTTGCTTAACTACTTAAGCCTTTACCACTAGACCACAAGCCCCATGATAGTTTTATGAAACAGTCAAAGATGAGTAACGCACCATCAAGTTGCAATAATCAACTTAAATGCATATCCAAACACCCCCACAACCCAATAAAATCCTTTGCAGCATAGAGCCTTAACTAACCTTGCAAACTCCTCACTCCCATGGATTGTTCTATATGCAATGTGCTTTCCATCTTCTGATGTGTAGGCGTCAAGGATGGCATATAGCAAAAATCTCAGCCTATTTGAGAGTTCTACAAGAGATTGCCTCTTCAGTTGAATGATACCCCTTGGGATGTTCTGACATTGACTTATTACAGGATCTTGATCCAAAAATCGATAAGGGTGATTTCCATCTTCAAAAGTATTCTCTCTGAATTTAAGCACACAATTGTTGAACAAATATGTATTAGCTTCCTATCAGAAACTAAAAGTTCAAAAAAAATAAATACAAAGAAACTAACGGAAGTTAGATTACTCACTCAAGTACATGCCGGAAAAAAAGCTCCTTAGCAAGCTTACGGCCGAATTCAATAGCCTGTTTGAAACAAATAATCCTTTTAGAGCACTGGCAAAAGATTATAAGTTTCTGTTTTTAGAATGTGTTGACAGCATTTTCTTTTAAAACAGCTGACAGCTGAAAAGCGTAAAAAAATCCAAGCCGGCTAAGTAGTTTGTACTTTGTACTAATCAATGAAGATGCTTGCTTTGGGTTTGTCTATACAAAGAGCATCAATTATTAAAAGTGAAAGGGGTGTTTGGATTTGCCTTTAAAAGTTATTATCTCGTGATCAGTTTTCAATGAGTAAAGAAAGATGCAAACATCGTAAGAGTATAGTCTACAGCACTAGTTCGGACTATGTCAGCACATTATCACTTTCAAAACGCACATAGAAACACCTCACATGTAATTTTGATAATTATTTCAAGGTAACCAAATTATGAAAGAAGAAATGTGCAAGCTATAAAAGAAAAAGTATAGTACCTCTTCTCGTTCTAATAATTGATCTTCTGATAAGAAATCTACAGCTTCAGAACCCAAAAAGCAATTAGTTACCCTGCGAAATTTATAGAAACGATCCTTCACAATAATTGATCCTTTCATCTTCCGAACAATAATTGCGAGTTCATCCACAACATCCCTACTAGACACATCATCTTCCCCTGAAAATGGTGGTAAAGGTGCTTTAGGTGATGGCCATTCACTAGTTACATACTCTATTTTCTCGTCAAGCTGACCAGACTCATCCAAAGCCTTTATTTCATCCAATCCACCAATAAGATCCTGGTTGAAAAACACTTTAGGAACATCTAACGATCCTGTGATCTCTTCTAATTCCATTTTTCTACTTGGGTACACATCTATATTTATTTCAAAATATCTAAGCTTTTTATTGCGTAGAAATAATCTTGCTTCTTTGCAGCTTTGACACCATAACTTTGTATACAATACAATTCTTCCTTTAATTACTTTTAATTCCAGAGACTCGAGAGTTACCTCCTTTAGCTCATTTTTGGCTTCTTGACTTTCATGTTCTTCTTCGATTGACTTTACATCCTTATTGTTGTCTATTTCATAAGAATCGTCCTGTGCATCACCTTTTCTAGAAATACGCCGGAAAATGTTAGAGACTGAATATAAGCTCTTGAATTTTACAAAATTTGTGAGAACTGAAGCCTTTCCCGGCCAAGCAACATTGCTAACTAGCAGTTTAGGTTCCTGAGTTTCATAAAGTACAAGCCTTTCTTCCTTTTTACTAGAAGTACTATCTTTAGGATCGGTTTTCATCTCCCCTGTACCTTCAGATAATGAATCTACAGTGATACCCTCCCGATCATTCAAAACCTCACCTATCTTTTCACCATCCTTAGATTTCAACTCTACATTTTCATCAGACTGATTGTTGATTGTATTTGTTTCTAAAGATTGTTCTCTATCCTCCTTATCATTCACACAATCCAATATCTCACCCTGTTTACCGGTACAACTTACAGAATTACCCTTCTCCTGGTTTTCCTTGTGTGTATCTGATTCACCCGTGCGAGCATTAATCATGTTCTCAGAATCTGAAAGCCGAACTGGAGAAAATGAGCTGTGATCAGTAAACTTAGTCTCTTCCCGACCTCTTACCTCAATATCAGTACTATCATATACTGAATTATCAATCTCCCGGTCTTCCTTCTGAATATCTGTTTCATCCGTGAGAGCTTTAATCACATTCTTGGAATCTGAAAGCGGAACTGAAGAAAATGAGCTGTGATCAGTAGAATTAGCCTCTTCACGACCTCTTAACTCAACATCAGTACTATCAGATACTATATTACCCTTCTCCTGGTCTTTCTTCTGTGCATCGCCTTCACCCTTGATATCATTGCTAGAGTCCTCAGAATTTGAGATCTGGACAGGAGAAAATCTGCTGTGATCAGTAGAATTAACCTCTTCCTGACCTATCACTCCAAAATCATTACTTTCTAATACTAAATTACCCTTATCCTGATCCTCCTTCTGAGTATCTGGTTCATCCTTTATATCATTGATCAAGTTCTCGGAAATTGAAAGCCGAACTGGAGAAGTTGAACTGTTATCAGTAGAATTAGCCTCTCCCCGACCTCTTACCTCAACCTCAACATCAGTACTATCATTAAACAAATTAGCCTTCTCCTGGTCTCCTTTTTGAATCTTTAGCTCACCAGTAAGAGCATTTATCAAGTTCTCAGAGTTTGAGAGCCGAACTGGAGAAGATGAACTGTTAGCAGTATCATTAGCCTCTTCCCGATGTCTCACCTCAGCCTCAGTATCAGTACCATCATTTACTGAATTAACCTTCTCTTGGTCTCCCTTTTGAATCATTGGTTCAGCAGTAAGATTATTGATCAGGTTCTCAATATTTGAGAGATGGACTGAAGAAGAGGTTGTGCCATCATCATTAGACACATCCTCTACCTGACCTCTTATCTCGATGTCAGTTGCAGAACTGAGTGTAGCGTCATAATTACCTTTCTGAATATCTGGTTCAAAGCCGGGATTTTTCCTTGTGTTCTCTGTAACTGAGAGTCGGGTTGGAGAAGAGTATGTGCTATTGTAAGCACTGTTGTAGGCGGACATATCATCTTCTTGACTACGTATATCAATATCATTTGCAGAATTTGGTACGGCATCGTAATCATCTTTTTCCTGGTCTCCTTTTTGAATATTCGGTTCATGAGTGAGAGTTATGCTCGAGTTCTCAGAATATGAGAACCGGGTTGGAGAAGAGACTGTGCTGTTGAAGGCACTGTTATAGGCAGACGTATCATCGTCTTGACTTCTCATATCCATATCATTTGCAGAATCCTCCATTTCAGCATCCATAATTTCGAGCAAATTTGCAACCAAACGCTCTAAAAGATTGCACTAAAGTAATGCATAACTACTCAGCTGCTACAATGACAGTTGAGAACTCGCTTGAAAACACCTGTTTCAGAATACGAAAAATAAATAGCTAGTCTATCATTTGCAGAGATTAAGCCAAATAAATATGGTTAATGTGTGTTTTATCAACTATTTTGGAACGTTGACATAAGTACATAACCTTGGAATCTCATAAGGACACTCAGCATCATTGTATTTAATGTTCAATGTGTAACAGATGATTAAAGGGACTAATTACTACAACAGGAGTCGCAATGATCTGTTTATAACGTTTTAGCAGAAAACAAATTAATATTATTAATAACTTTTCAAAGCTAGAATGTTAATAAAGTAATTATTGAGATGGACTTAAAATTACAGCTATCCCCCGTTTAAACAAAACAACATCTTTATATGATTATTCAAGTCCGACTTTCACCCCTGAAAATACACATCCAAACACCCAATAGAATATTGATTGCAGAGTCAGTGCAGATCAGTGAAAATACAAAACCATTAACAATTATATCTAGTATAACCCTTATACAGAGTTTATAATGGGAGGTTCCACCAATTTTAAGTCCAAGTTAAAGAGCACTCTTGGCCATTCATTCCATTCAATTTGGTCCATAATGAAGGGCAAAAAAGGAAATCACACAAACACAGTTTCAAACCAAACACACAATTACCCACCGCACAAACACATCTATGTACTCTTTTGATTCAAGCATCACTCCAAACTATCAAATTATTCATATTTTACACAAACTCTCTCTCTCTCTCAAAATCGAAACCGTTGGAAAACATCAAATTCAGTATTAGGATACAAACAACATTGACACTGTGCATGACTCATAAGATTATAAGCTAAGGCCATTTAAGCCACCTCACTAGCTTTTCAACACACTTAATTTTTTTTCCTCCCCTTTTGACATGAAATGGTAGATAAACCGGTACACCAATGTCCGTTAATGTCATCGTATGTAGAAAAGTTACTCCATTTAAAATTAGTAAGATTATCATATTCGGAGCTATATCAAACATATCAAATTAAGGGTTATGCTAAACATAGCCCTTAGGTCTAGATTTAACGCTAAGACATGCATACGTCATCGTATTACTTAGAGTCTTTAACAATGACCACCTTAAAGATGCTGTAGATAATCACCTCAAAGATGTTGATGATAACCACCTCAAGGTAGTTAAAGGACAAAAAAAATAACGTATGCATATCTTACACTAAAAACATAATTAACCACCAAAGTGTGAAAGGCCAGAAACTATGGTTACCCTAAAAAACACAAACCTCGTAACCATAACCCTAACCGGCCTACACGGCCCACCCCTAGGACAACATGTGAAAGACAAAATTTAGACTCATTCAGCGGGAGTGTCCACCCACTTTAAGAACTTAGCCAATTTTCTTGCAAAGTTCTCTTTGCATGTGTTGTTTTCTTTACACTATTCAATTTTTCATAATTCGGAAAACGCAATACAATCAAAACATATTTTCTAAACTCCATAACAATATTCTAAACTTTACCACGAAAAAAAAAAATGATGCCCATAATTCTAATAATCCTAATATATAAATTCTCAACATAATACATTTAAATAACGTAACCCTAAAATTCTACATTTCAAAACGAAACGCAAACAATTGCATCATATTAATCACCTTAAACGAAATGAGAGGACTTACAGATCTAGGATACAATGCAAATGCCGATGAAATGAAAGGAAACGAAGAATTTATGAGGGTTTACAATCAATGATAATATGGAAATAATTTTGGGAATTCAAGGTTTGAAAGCGTTTCGTCGTTGGAATTAAATATTCATTAATTTTTTGTGTTTGTTTCATTTTTACGGAAAGCGGGAACAATAACTTAGGAAGTGTTTGGTTCGAGGGTTTTAAACCTCATGGAAACAATGTGATTGACAGTGTTTGGTTGGAGGGTCCGGTCCAACAAGGCAAAATAGTCGGTTTGTGGTCCGGACCGAACCGAACCGGACCGGACCGACCAAGACCGAGACCGAATTAGCCCAAAATCCGAGACCGAGGACCGGACCGAATATGGTCGGTCCGTTCGGGTGGTTTATATAGTTTTTTCCCACTCATTCTCTCTGCATTCAAATCTTCTGACAAGTGTGAGCATCCTATGAGTATATGTTTAGTAGGAATATTGCATTTCTCTTACTTCATATTCCATCTAAACGTAACATCCGTTTTCTCTATCTAGTTACGCCCTCTCGCTTTTCACTTGTAATAACTCACACCATCGACCTTTTTTTATTAACACAATTCTATACTCTATTAGATTTTTCAAACAAATTAAGTTTTTATTCATTCAAATAAAATACAAATTACAATTAAAAAAAATACGAAATTAAAAAAAAATATGACAATTAAAAAACATTACACGAAAAGAGAAAACACAATTGTTCCATTTGTTATTTTTTATGCCAAACTAAGTTTAACCTTGATTTGATCTTGTATTGTTCCCGCTATTTTTCACAAAGCATCTTTTTTCTCCTAATGTTTTCAAGATTCGTCTTTTAAAAAATGTCAATCAAAACTAGTTTTTCTTGCTGAATGTCTTTGCATTTCACGTATGCTTTCCTCATATCATCTTTAGCTGCGTGTGCATTATCAAACTACACAACTAAGTCGATAATTGTAACACCCCGAAAACCGGATCATCGGAAGCATACAAGTCCGAGGGTGCTACTCGATTGTTATCACAACAAGAGGTACAAAGAACGGTTTTACATAAACAAATTTCAGAAGATATTTTATAATTGAAATCATTCAATTTACATCATAAAAAGATAGTGCGGAAAATATAGGTCCAAAAAGGTTTTCGGAGTCTTCTATGACCAAGCCATGCCCTTCGCCAAGCTCCTCCAAGTAATATATACAGCGGAATGATCTAACACCTGAGATAAAACATGCTAAAGTCAACACAAAGGTTGAGTGAATCCATATGTTTAAAGTAAAGTAATTGATCACAATATTCCAAGTTTAATAGAAAGGGGCTACGTTGTTATACACCCGAAAATACCACTGCACTAAGCTCATGACACCAAAACCTTAAACGAACCAATCATAAGTCGACAATAACCGCGGAATTTCATAATATAACAAATGCCCCCTTCGCTAGGCACTGCCAAATACCTAGCCAACCTCGAATATAGCACGCCCTAATTGCCTCTCCAGCAATAGGTGGGATGTTCATTCCTATAGGCCTATAGACTATATTCGCGCTCACTCGCAAGTGATTAATGGTTCGTGATCTAAGGGACTTAATAGTGGCAAAAACGGTACTTAGTGCTTATCAGATGTTACTCACAGTTTTCCATTCCAATCAACAGTTTTCAAAAGATTGTGATCATAGTAAAAACAGAGCATGTATCTCACCCCAAGTAGTTTGCAAAGCAGTTAAAATAGATAAAAGTGGGGCTATGAACTCACCTGAGTATGCAGCAATNATAGGCCTATAGACTATATTCGCGCTCACTCGCAAGTGATTAATGGTTCGTGATCTAAGGGACTTAATAGTGGCAAAAACGGTACTTAGTGCTTATCAGATGTTACTCACAGTTTTCCATTCCAATCAACAGTTTTCAAAAGATTGTGATCATAGTAAAAACAGAGCATGTATCTCACCCCAAGTAGTTTGCAAAGCAGTTAAAATAGATAAAAGTGGGGCTATGAACTCACCTGAGTATGCAGCAATGCAGGTAACACAACTAGTATCAACTAGTAAACACAATGGCATCAATAGTGTAGGCACAACGGCATCAAGAAAGTACAAGCACAAGTCACCAAGCACAATGTCATCAAAAGTATAAGCACATCGGTAATGGATCGGCACAACCTAACGAGTAATATATATATCAGAAATAATACTCAAATAATATATATAAAGTAACGTTCGTCGAATACTTGTGTATTATGAAAAGGTTTTGTTTCCAATGGCGATAAAAGAAGTAAACATTTGTAATCTCGTGTGGATCTTAGGATAATATAGCTTCGATAATAAAACGAAGAATGTCGGCGAAACGAAATCAAACAAATAGAAAGGTGTGACGAAAAGAGTAACACGCTCTCGTGAAGAAGTCGTAAAATGTATAATCAAATAGCAACTCACTCCAAAACAAATAGAAATCACAATGAAAGAATAAACGGGAATAGAAAAGAATAAAAGAAATAAGATAAAACAAACAAAAGAAAACATTGATAGATAGTTTCGGCTTTTCCCGTTTTCCCCAAAATATAACGTTGAAAAAATTGAAAAGGTTTTTATGTATTTAGCAAATCTTAAACGGTTAAAGTTTATAAAAGATTTTATGAAATTTCGGCATGACCTGCCCGTTTATACAACGTTTTCCCGAGTCAATGACTCTTAATTATCCTATTTATCGCTAAATATCACAAGTTATAATATACAATTGGACATATCATTCACGTTAATGTTAGTTGTTTAGATTTATCGACCATTTCGTATTGTTCGTACCAAAGGGTCCATATTGTCCAAATAACCACACCGCAAATCCAATACGTCCAATCCTTGTCCATCACATATATCGTCACAAATGATAATCCGAATCCAAGTCCATGTGTTGCAACAATCCTCTTAACTATTATTAAACCTTTAGTTTTATTGTTACATAATTATTAGTCCGTGTTTATATTATTCGTTAAGCTATCCCATCTAAAATACTTGCCGAAACCGTATCTATACAAATCAAACAAATGAAACAATAAGAATAAAAATAACAATACTTGTCGTGACTCACCCGAGTCACGGCTCACTCTTACCCGAGCCGTTGTGGCTCTCGGGTTCGAGCCGAGCTCACACAACGCAACATAACCAACAAGCAAATCAAAGTCCTAATAATAACTAAAATCCACATCCAAAACCGACTCGATACGCAATCCAAATCCAACATAAATCCTTATCCGAATCCGAAACAATGCCAAACTCCACAAATTTTAAAACTAAACGAGATAAATAAAAACAATCCCAAACCCTCGTCTCGCCGTGAGTCACGGCTTGGCTAGCCGTGTGGCTGCCGAGACCGAGAACAACCAAACAGCCTCAACATCAACTCCGATTCCAAATAAATAAACAACAACATCAAGAGAACTTCAAGAACAAGGAAAAACACCATCATCACCACCACACCGAGTTGACTGAGTCAACTCGGTGAGTTGACCGAGTCGCGAAAGAAATAGTAGATCCACACGGTTTAAGGGTTTAAAACAAGTTTTGAACCATTATATCAATAAATAGTTAACTAAAAATCGGATTTATAAAGATTTGAAAACTAGGGTTTTGGAATAATCTTGTTAAAATTAAAAATAAGGGCGCGTGGGGTTAGGTTTACTGATGAACTCAAATAAGTACATTTTATTATTATCATTTATCCTATTTATTTAACTTGTTTTACTCTATTATGTATGAGAATCGGTGCTTTAATGTTTACTTTAGTGATTCTCAGGTAAAAACAGGTAAATGGTGAAACTTGGCGATTTTGGACTAATTACGGAGCAAAATGAGCAAGATGTCAAAAGTCTGAAACCCAGAAGATACGCCGTATCTAACTCAACAGATACGCCGCAATATCATACTTAGATGAATTCGAAGACCATTGCCTGACTTTGAAGAATGCGCCGCATGGAATTCTACCATGTGCCGCATATGAAACTTTGGTCAAAGAAGAAGATCAAGCTCGTTCTACTCCAGATACGCCGCATCACACAATTGACATACGGCGTATCACTATCTAGACTTCACCAGAAACAATCCAAGACAACTGAAGGACATGCACCGCATAAAGATATAAGTTACGCCGCATCTAATGGCGGTGTACGAATATTCCAGAATATAATAAGCTTGGACCCCACGCGAAGTTAAGTCAATACGCCGCATCTGCTCATTACATGCGTCGCATCGAACCCTCAGACAGAAACTATAAATACCCCAAGACCTAGACGAATTTTGTGTGCACCATAACCCTAAGGAGGCGAATTCAGACGAACAAGCAACACAAGACATACCCCAAACGAAGATCTTAGAGCTGTAAGAAGGTCCTGCATGTATTCAATTCATTAAGTAGTTTTGTTTTATTGTAATAGTAAGCTTTAATTCATCAGGNCAAGACCTAGACGAATTTTGTGTGCACCATAACCCTAAGGAGGCGAATTCAGACGAACAAGCAACACAAGACATACCCCAAACGAAGATCTTAGAGCTGTAAGAAGGTCCTGCATGTATTCAATTCATTAAGTAGTTTTGTTTTATTGTAATAGTAAGCTTTAATTCATCAGGATTGATGGCCGGTAGTTTGTGAGTACGCAAAATCAAATGCCCGCCTTAAAATTGCTTTCCCATCAATTAAAGTTTATATGTTTCATGTCTTTGGTGAACTTATATTAGTGCATTGATTACCTCTGCGTCTAGCTGAGCACTGCTTGGGCTGCCATACCCCTTCCTCGCCTATTTAATCCGATGTCTTTGGATAAGTAGGATATTCATAAGTAATCATTAAGGGTTTACTCGCCGATATAATGAAACCAACGAGTACGTGCTTAATTATATACACTTCATATAAAACTAGCAATAAAACAAGTGACAAGCTGCTTAATTATCAGGACAGGTCTTCTTATTGTCTCTATTATCTATCTGTGTACGTGTATGCTATTCGCTGATTTGTTCTCATTAGTTTTTTTCTGTTTAATTAATTAACCAAACGGTGCCAGTCTCTCAGGCTGAACCCCTTTCGTTAGATTAGACTGTAAAGCTAACTTAGATATTAAAATACTGATTAGGATAACTAGATAATACGTTCCACTCTTAGTGATCGACACTCTGCTTACCATTATATACAAACTGACCGGGTACACTGCTCGTTAAGTGTGTGTGTTATTGATAAGTCGGCTAAATATNTAATTAATTAACCAAACGGTGCCAGTCTCTCAGGCTGAACCCCTTTCGTTAGATTAGACTGTAAAGCTAACTTAGATATTAAAATACTGATTAGGATAACTAGATAATACGTTCCACTCTTAGTGATCGACACTCTGCTTACCATTATATACAAACTGACCGGGTACACTGCTCGTTAAGTGTGTGTGTTATTGATAAGTCGGCTAAATATAAATGTAAAACTTGAATAGGCATTAACACTGCTAAACCGCAACGACACATCGCACGCATCAAGTTTTTGGCGCCGCTGCCTGGGAGTGAATTGTTATTATCTGTTAAATTTATTAGTATTTTAATTAGTTTTTCTTTTTATTAGGTTTTTAGACACTAACCCCTAACTTGTTGTATAACAGATAGTTTGCATTCATTGTATAATTTGCATATTTACTGTTTTTTGTGTGTTTTATTTTCTGTAATTTTTATTTTTATTTTTATTTTTCTTTCTTGTACTAACTGCTGTCGTTGTATTGTGCTGATACAAACGATACGGCGCATCTGTTTCTCGGATGCGGCGTATTGCGTTTTAATTTTATAAAATACAACGCGTTTAATAACTCGAGTACGACGCATCTTTCCCCAAGATACGGCGTATTCTGTGTTTAATAAAGAATTTTTCGAAACCCTAACGCCATGCGACGCAACTGTTTTAACAGATACAAGCGTATTTAATAATTAAATTAAAAACAGTTTTCGAATTATTAAACAGAAGCGACGCATCGATTTTTATCGATACGGCGCATCTACTTAATCAAAAATCTTGTATTTTGAAACGTAACGAAAATACGGCGCATTAGCTTCTGCTAATANTTATAAAATACAACGCGTTTAATAACTCGAGTACGACGCATCTTTCCCCAAGATACGGCGTATTCTGTGTTTAATAAAGAATTTTTCGAAACCCTAACGCCATGCGACGCAACTGTTTTAACAGATACAAGCGTATTTAATAATTAAATTAAAAACAGTTTTCGAATTATTAAACAGAAGCGACGCATCGATTTTTATCGATACGGCGCATCTACTTAATCAAAAATCTTGTATTTTGAAACGTAACGAAAATACGGCGCATTAGCTTCTGCTAATACGTCGCATTTAATTTTTATAAATATAATTGATTTTTGATAACTACTTTGATCGTTTCACTACTCTTGTGCACAAGTTAGTTTACTTTCAGGATAAAGATGACTTTAGCATCGCCATGAAGATTACGTTCTGAACCTAACTAGAGAATCATAGATGAAGTGATCAAGTCTACGATAACTGAAAATTTGCAATAAACGGTAAAGGTAAGAGAACTCAATGCAGGTAACATTGAGTATCTCAAATTCTCTTGAAATGGAATTCCAGCTATCCTTTATGGTAATTCACTTAAACTTAAGGAGAGTTCTCTTCAAAACCTCTCCCGAATTTTTAACAACAAAAGTGAATTATTTAAATCTGATTATTACATGTTCATGTCTGAAAAGAAAAACTTTTAAGAAACGGTTTACTAAAAAGTAAGACTTACTTGCTAAACATTGAAATAAACCTATTTTCTTATAAATTACCTGAATGTAAAAACACCGAAATCCACAACGAAAGTTGTGATTTCCGTAAAAATTCTTCAGACATTAATCCACGTAATACATCTGTTCGAATTATAATCTCAATTTTGTAAACTTAAAACGATATTTATTCCTAACCATGGAATAAATCATTATCCACTAAACGATGAGATTATAAAGCGGTCATGCCAATTGATCTTATTTTGAATTTATATCATATGGTATGTCATTTAATCCCAAGTTAATACATAAGAAAAAGTGTTGCGGAGGCCAAGGTACGTTCCCTATTTAAATTTTAATCAATAGCACAACAATACGACGCATCTAAATTATCTAAGCGCCGTATCTATGACCAATTATGATACATTGACCAGTCAACAATTTTAGATAAATACGGCGCATCGCATATCTGCGATGCGGCGCATCGTTTTTGCCCTATAAATAAGAACAGGATACGCCGGATTTCGTTTTTACCCCTAAATTACACGCAGTAAAAAAACACGCACTACCTATAATCAAAAATCAAAACCAGTTAACTCTATTTCAAGACCGATTAATTAATTGATATAAGGTAATTATCCGTTTAATTTTATTTAATTTTACGATTTGTAATTTTATGAAATTAGGGTTTATTCATAATTAATCGAATTGAATAGGTTTAGGGGTTATGGTTAGAACACGGTTAGGATGATTTCCCCTAAATTAATTTTGGATTAAATCATTGAATTACAGGCCAATTTGATTCGAGTAATAATTAGGGTTCGGGGGTGTTTGTTTTTAAAATTTTGGGGGGAAATGAGTTTATGGTATAAATGGGGTAAATAGATTTTGATAAATGGTTAAATAGAAAGCGTGATGTTGAGTGGATGATTATGTCACGGGGTCGGAACTTTGGAAAACGTGCCCAGCCCTTTTCCTTTATACTGATATAACATAAGATGCGGCGCATTAGATTCTCACATGCGACGCATTAACCAAACTTTTATAAATAGACATGTGTTGACCCTAGTTGCGCCGCATCTTCATTTCATAATACGGCGTATCTTCTTGAAAAGATACGACGCATTCCATCATACGGCGCATTTTTCTTTGACATACGCCGTATCTATTCATTTACAGACTGTCTAACTATTTACTTGGATTTTTCAGATGGCACTTCCCGATATTGAGTTGAGACATGAGTGGCTCAGATTTGAGGAGATGGGACTGAAACAGGCCACTGAGGATGACTATTTGGTAGTTTGGCATTGATTGGGGGTGGAGAAGCCGTTGGTATGGCTAGAGATAGGATGGAGATGATACATAGAGATGCTGAGGGACAGGTGGTTTTTAGATCCCATGCGTGGAGTAGGTTGTTTGGGATTAGAGGTCCGCTGATTAGGGAGTTCTTCAGCACCATACATTACAGGGAGACGGATTTGGCACTTGATACTGCCGATACTCTGGTATTCAGGTTAGGAGGGGTACATAGGCAGATGTCGATGCAGCAGTTCATTCTGGCCATGGGTTTACATACTGAGGAGGAGATACAGTCTCCTGGGTTTGCTGCTTATTGGGATGAGAGCTTGCGAGTGGTTCCTGATAGGGGTGACCTTAAAGATTATTGGGTCGGCATTTCTTCTGGTGGGGATTCTACTGTCACCTCACCATCATATACTTTGATCAGAGAGCCCTTGAGGAGGTTATGTCACCAGTTGATTGCATTGACGGTTGCTGGGAGAGGTCAGTCACCTGAGAAGGTGACCACTCTCGACCTCTTTCTTCTCAGGAGTATGGATGAGGGACGTGTGGTGAACGTTCCTCACTTTTTGGCTCATTATCTGCATAGGATTGCTCCTGGGAGAGATCGGAGGAGTCAGATTACCGGGGGACATTTTGTTTCTAGGTTAGCCATGCACTTTGGAGTTATTGGTGAGGATGTACCGGCTGGTTTGGATGTGTTTGCGATGGAGCTTCCTAGGATGGACATTGATTTTCTGGAGAGGAGGCTCATGCTGTGTAGGATTTTGCTAAGGACTTACCATTGGGTTCCGTTGGGTCCGCCTCGACCAGTTGTGGTTGAGCCAGAGCAGGGGGCTGATCATGAAGCCCCGGCTGCTGCTTCGGCTCAGGAGGGTCCACAGGCACCACCACATCCTCCGCACGCACCAGCTCCACGTACTACTGCTCAGAGATTGGACAGGATAGAGGATGAGCTTAGGTTACTACGAGGTAGTATTGATGATGAGAGAGAGGCCATCCAGGGCATTGCAGATGAGCAGAGACGATTCGGTTCGTGGATAGTGGATCGCACAACTGAGGTTTTGGAGGAGCGTGGTATGAGGTACCAGAGGTACGATGGACCGGTCGTGACTGACACACATCTACACTTTGAGCGACGCCGAGTCCGACAGAGGACCGATGGGGCCAGCACATCAGCACCTCCCAGTGACACTCAGCCTCCGGTCTAGATGTTGATTATGGACATGTTACATACATTTATTCGTTTGGGCATGTACTTATACAGTATTATTATTATTATGCTTTATATATTTTAATGTTTCAGGCTTATGATTTTAGCATTATTTTATCTGAGAGAGCCCGGGAGAGAGATTCGTAAGACATGCCATGATTTCGTCAACTGACTCTAACAACCTGTCTAATAACAAAATGCGCCGCATCTAGTAACACAGATGCGACACATCCTATCCTGTATATTATTTTATTTCGTATTAATTCCAGGCTCGATACGGCGCATCTTCTTCCATAGGATGCGGCTTATCGACTGACCTGATGATTTACAATTTTAATTTTTAGGTTTTATTTTCACTAACTACTAATGTATTATGCAAGTTTGAACCTTCTTAACTGATGAGGAGAAAAGTGTACCCGTTTTAAGGGGTCATTTAAGCCCTAATTCGAGTTAATATGATCAAATATTGCCCTAAATCGTTCCTTTTGTCATTTTAGCTACTTTTGAGAAGAATTCTGGAAAACACATCATTTTAGGCGTTTTTGGAGCATAAAGTGAAGAAAACGACAAAGTCTCAAAAGCATGTTGGAAATCCTTCCTGACGGCGTCAGAGTCACAAGGTGACGCCGTCAGCCAACTATGACAAAGGAGTGGATTCAGACTATACGTGACGCCCTAAGAAGAAAACATGGAAATAACACATGACGGCGTCAGGTGTTAATATTCCTAGGCCGTCAGGTGTTAAGCTAAAGAGTGACGGCCCAGAGGTATTTTACAAGTGACGGCGACAGACATGGATCTAGGCCATCCGAGAACCCTAATGGCGGCGAGCTGACGGCGTCAGAGCGTATAAGCTGACGCCGTCAGAGTGTATTTTCTATAAATACTTTTCTATTTTTCATTCATAAGTGTGCAACTTTTGGGGAAAAAACCCTAGACGATTTTGACAACTTTATCAAGGGTTTTTCACCCTTGATCCTTCCATGTTCAATTAAAGATAAGTCTCCATTCAAATTAATCAATATGTCTATGTGTTGGTTAATTATATCTTATGCTTGTCTTTCAATTAACATGCTAGGCTAGATTTATTTTGTGTTTGCTTAGATCTAATGAAACCTAACTATTGATTATTGGTTGTTGGTGTGTTATTACTTGTATTGGATGATTGTTTATCGATGTTAGGCTTAAGAAAACTGGCTAACCTCCTATACGGTAACTTGCTTGAACGTCTTAAGAAACATGAACCAATGCGTACTAGGTTTTTATGGTTGTATTTAATGCATGAGCGAATTCTAATGATCCCATGTTAGGAGCTTCTAGCAGGCTCGACATAGGAGTGAAGTAGGAGCTTATAGAGTTGGGGAAGTACGTACGCCACCCCACGAATGGTATTAAGGAATACACCCGTCATCCACGCAATTAATATACACTAATTAACCGGTAAAAGATAGTTAGGGAGTAAGGAAATCTAAGTCAACACACTTGTCTCCATATAAGTTTCACAACCACTTAGTTTTAGTTATTTTTATTTTAATTGCAATAGTAGTTTTTGGGTTAGTTGACTAGCAACTAGTTCCGCCCAATCCTTCAAACCCGAGATTTTACTTGCTTTCTAAATAAAATATAAAAAAAACAAAAAATAATCATCCCTCACCCTTAGACATATTAGAGTAGTTTTTCATACCTAACGAACACTATTCCCTGTGGAGAACGATCAATCCCCCGTACTTACCACTACACTATAATACATCGGTCAGGTACACTGCCTGGTGGGATTGTAAGCCTCTTGAGATCCCTTGAGAGGTAAAACCTGTTGCGTGGTCTCAATCCCGCGTACATCAAGTTTTTGGCGCCACTGCCGGGGAATAGTTATTGTTTAGGTTGAATTTTTATTTTATTAGGTCTACTCACTAGATTCCTTTCTAGTGAGATTTTTATTTTATTTTTCTAGGATTTTCTTTAGTCTATCTATTTTCTTCGTGTTTTTGTTCGTAACCATTACCATCCGACATCATGGAAGGTGGTAATATCCTTGATCCCAACAACCCACCACCACAACCAAACCAACCTCCTAAAGCCCGTACTCTAGGAGAGTATTCCCGTCCTAGCCACTATGGCTATCGAAACACCATTGAGCTCACTCAAGGAGCCAATGTCACTCCCTTGCGATCCGACACCATCCGGTTGGTGCAAAGCG
>LBNU01037208.1:90161-105196 GCA_014162995.1 Artemisia annua | reverse complement strand
CAGAAACTATAAATACCCCAAGACCTAGACGAATTTTGTGTGCACCATAACCCTAAGGAGGCGAATTCAGATGAACAAGCAACAAAAGACACACCCCAAACGAAGATCTTAGAGTTGTAAGAAGGTCCTGCATGTATTCAATTCATTAAGTAGTTTTGTTTTATTGTAATAGTAAGCTTTAATTCATCAGAATTGATGGCCGGTAGTTTGTGAGTACGCAAAATCAAATGCCCGCCTTAAAATTGCTTTCCCATCAATTAAAGTTTATATGTTTGATGTCTTTGGTGAACTTGTATTAGTGCATTGATTACCTTTGTGTCTAGCTGAGCACTGCTTGGGCTGCCATACCCCTTCCTCGCCTATTTAATCCGATGTCTTTGGATAAGTAGGATATTCATAAGTAATCATTAAGGGTTTACTCGCCGATATAATGAAACCAACGAGTACGGGCTTAATTATATACACTTCATATAAAACTAGCAATAAAACAAGTGACAAGCTGCTTAATTATCAGGACAGGTCTTCTTATTGTCTCTATTATGTATCTGTGTACGTGTATGCTATTCGCTGATTTGTTCTCATTAGTTTTTACTGTTTAATTAAATAACCAAACTGTGCCAGTCTCTCAGGCTGAACTCCTTTCGTTATATTAGACTATAAAGCTAACTTAGATATTAAAATACTGATTAGGATAACTAGATAATACGTTCCACTCTTAGTGATCGACACTCTGCTTACCATTATATACAAACTGACCGGGTACACTGCTCGTTAAGTGTGTGTGTGTTATTGATAAGTCGGCTAAATATAAATTTAAAACTTGAATAGGCATTAACATTGCTAAACCGCAACGACACATCGCACGCATCATTTACCGTCGGGGAACAATCGGTGGGTGGTGGTGAAACTCCAGTGGTGGTGGCAGAAGGTGTGGTGGCGCGTGAAGGGTGCTACGGAGGGAGCCAAGAGCTCAAACGCGCCAGAAATAAAGTAGGGTGGCCGATCTATCGATTCTGCAAGAAAAAGTTATCGCCAGAATATTTTCCGGTGGCGGCGGCGCCGGAAACTGCTGGTGCTTGCCGGAGAGGATGAAGATTCCGGCGAGTGCTAGAGAGAGAGAGAGAAAATGATGTGTGTGTGTGTGTGTGTGTATTTATGTGTGATATAAATAAATAAAATAAATAAAATAAGGTTTATATATCAAATCAGGAAGGGCTAAACTGTAAAATAGAAATGAGAGGGTAGAAAGTGAAGCATAGGGCGGAGGGACCAAAAGGGTCAACTAGTAATACTTCTCACGAAAACGATTCGGGGCTCAAATGACATAGCAAACGGACTCGAAAAATTACGAAACTTGCGCCATTGTTCACGAAATCATTTTTCCAATAAAATCAAGTATAAACTTCAAAGTTTTTCTCAAACTCAATATAATTCAAATAAATTGGAAAATGCAATACGATTCAAGTTTTCTAGATTGTGTCGGCTCGATAAAGGAATAACGCTCATGTTAATCAAGATAACCACTGTTTTTCAAACCCAAACCAGTTCAAGGAAGTTCAAAAGTTAAGGAAATCAAAAGTAACGGTTTTTGGCTCGTAAAATAAATTTAGGAAATTTTCCGGATGTTACAGCACATACCCCTAAAAGGAATCGCATCCTCACGATTAGGTTCAAGTTATAGGTCGGAATAATGTCGGTGAAAAGGTGATGGTACTAAAACGGTTTAAGTCTCAACTACACGATGTTTCACAATTTCGTTGGTGTGGTCTCCTACAAATTCTCATACTCTCAATTCCAATGTAGGGTTTATATCCTCGTGACACAAAATTTCATTTGATACATGAAAGGTGGTAAAAATGGCGGGGTGACTGAACTTCAAGTTTCAGTTTCCGAAATCGGAGTTTTCCTCCTCAGAGAAATGGATAAAATTTTATTTGAAACTTTATTGGGTAAAACATTAGTACGAATTTGACCAAAATAATTTTTCAAGTGTTACAAATTTCTTTGTTGAGAATTCGTGGTTAGTTAAGATGACACCTGATGCGTGGGTTTTGCAACCTTTGCACTTAGGTTTTACCTCTCAAGGGATCTTGAGAAGCTTACAACCCCCACCAGGCAGTGTACCTGACCGATGGTATAGTGAAGTGGCAAGTACCGGGGGATTGATCGTTCTCTCGGGGAATAGTGTCGTTAGGCTTGAAAAGCTACTCTAATTAGGTCTAAGGGTTGATTGATGATTCTTTTTGTATTTTTATGTTTTATGAAAGCAAGTAAAAATCTCGGGTTTTGGAAGAGTGGTCGGAATTAGTTGCTAGTCAACTAACCCAAATATCTACTATTGCAATTAAAATAAAATAACAAGAAAAAGTAAATGGTTGTGAAACTTATATGAGAGAAAAATGTGTTTACTTAGATTTCCTTACTCCCTAGCTATCTTTTACCGGTTAATTGGTTTGTTGTAATTGTGTGGATGACGGGTTGTATTCCTTTAAACCATTCGTAGGGCCATGTACGATCTTCCCTAACTCTATAAGCTCCTACTTCACTCCTATGTCGAGCCGACTTAAAGCTCCTAACATGGGATCACTAGAATTCGCTTATGCATTAAATACAACCATATAATCGTAGTACACATCCGATTCATGTTTCTTAAGACGTTCAANGGGTGGATTGTAAACAAATTCTTCCTTTAAGTAAAATGCTTAAAGTTAGAAACGAAAAGATAGGCTTGGAGGGGTGTACTAGGGGTATCGTGTACTAAAAATGAGTACAACGCTAAGGGTGTGGGAGAATTACTTGACCAATGAAGTCAATGTAATTATAATACGGGTGTAAAACAAGGATTATCCTAATACCTCTTATAATGTAGTAAATCTAACTACACGAATGTAGTCTCACTTGTGGATTTGGGATGGTCACTAACACAAGTTATAGAATCTATAAGCTACCGGTACATACACAAGCATAAAAAATGAATGAATTTCCTAACAATTCTAGGGGTGAACCTCATATATTTGGGGGAAAATTTTTGAGTGGTACGGTTTTTGTGCTAGTCATAAAATTCCCTATCCATGAGACACTTATTATGCTTAAAGTTTCACTCCTATATGTTGTAAAAAAATTTAAATTTGGCGCTAAAATTTCCCTAGAAAATATTTCCCTCAGTTTTATTACACATCTACCATTAAACAAAACAAAAATCAAGCGTAATAGCATTTTCTAAGGTGTCTTCATTTACCCCCTTACACTTAAACCGAACATTGTCCCCAATGTTCACTTAAAAGATGTAAAAGTAGAAAATGAAAGAATGAAACAAATACTCCCCTGATTCGTTTGATGTGGATCGTGTGGTAACATGGTTAGATTTTCTTCCAAGATGATGTGATATCTTCAAGATTAAGGTGACGCCAAAAACTTGATGTCATGAACTAAATGCCATGTTCATCTTCTTGTCCAATGTAACCTGTTAAACCTGAGAAAACAATCTAGGCAAACCTTGCGTAAAATCGGCGGCAAAATCTATATAAGGATATAATGCTTGTGGAATGATAATTTTGCAGATTCCTGGAATTAAAGATGCAGTAATTTTATAATCCGGCAGAAAAACTAAATTTTAAAAACTCTTTCTGGAATCAGTACCTGACGCCATCAGCTTTTTAAGGCTGACGCCGTCAGAATTGATCTGACAGAATTCTTATGTTTAGTTTCCGGAAAATTTCTGGAAAAACAATTACCTTAATTCCTGGAATCCTGCTAAATTTCATTATGACTCGATACAAGCATTTGACTCAAACAAATACTAATATGTATGTTCATTTTATATTGCTACAATTCATGTTCCAATTCGTTCTTATAAACAAATTAGATTTCCCTTACACTTATCTTTTGCAAAATACCTTTATATGTAGTTAAGACGAAGTTAAAAACAAAATAAAGCATCTTCACAATTTTAATTTGAAGCATGAATCAGTAACAATAAAAATAAAACATACATACGGAAACAAATAAATTCAAATAAACAAACAAACAAAACAAATAAAGCTTGGGTTGCCTCCCAAGAAGCGCTTTTCTTTATTAACGAGTCTTGTAGCTAGACTCAAAGTCACTCTACCCTACGTAGGTGAGTTCCGCATCGAGGACATCCTTAGGGTTGATTTTGGTTGGAAGTTTCCTATTGGTGCGTTTGGTGAGGTATGTCCTTTCAAAATTCTCCCCATCCGGATCATATAAAGTCATCTTTATGTGCCATGATCCATCTCCTTCCTTAGGTGGCTTTTCCCAATTCCATTTATGTTTATCATCCTCGCTTTTCCACTTATTCATTGCTAGGTTGATTGGCAAAACTCCTAGGAAGTCAGTCATCTTTCTAAAAACTAGGGGATCTTCAAAAGGGTCTAATTCGGTGTCCCTAGCCAAAAGTTGCTCTACCGTTTGTGTTCGGTTCACAAATTCGTCTTCTAGGTAGAATGGGCGTTGGGGTCCTATGAAGTCTCCATCTTACCATGGTCCGTATCTAGAGGGTCTCCTATTAACATCTGTTGGCTCCTCAAGGGTGTCATAGGCGTGTTTCTTAACATCATACACCGACCAAGTTTCTCCTTCTCCTACCGCTATCTTAGATTCTTTACAATCAATCATAGCACTTGCGGTGGTTAGAAATCCTCTTCCTATCAACAAAGGGCACGTGGGGTCGCTAACCATGTCGAGGACGTGGAGATCGGCTAAAATTGTCAACTTCCCTATGTTTACTACCACGTCCTTTACTACTCCTACCNGCTATCTTAGATTCTTTACAATCAATCATAGCACTTGCGGTGGTTAGAAATCCTCTTCCTATCAACAAAGGGCACGTGGGGTCGCTAACCATGTCGAGGACGTGGAGATCGGCTAAAATTGTCAACTTCCCTATGTTTACTACCACGTCCTTTACTACTCCTACCGGGTATGCTACACTTCCATCCGCTAAACCTATTATTACCTCAGTTTGTTCTAGCTTTCCTAGTTTGAGGGCGGTGTAGAGAGGTAGTGGAAGTAAGTTAAGGCTTGATCCAAGATCGGCTAATGTGTCATAAGCCTCCGAATTACCGATCTTGCATGGTAGGACAAATAAGCCCGGGTCGTCTAATTTCTTAGGTAACTTGTTCTGAACGAAGGCGGTCCCCTTGTCGCCTAACTTGAGCTTCTTTTCATATTTTTCCAAGAGGGCATTATAGTATGGAGCTAGTGCCAAAACATCAATAACCGGACGTTCAAGGCGGAGTTCCTCGAATTCTTCGTCAAGGTTTTGAATGGGTGGTGTTTCAACTATGTTGTTGACCAATTTAGTGTTGGATATCCTATTCTCATGGTCTTTTTGAGGGATTTGGGTTTGTTTGAAACACGTGCTCATGGCATTGACCGAATAGTATTGCGGGCAAGAACTAGGAGACGAAACCGAAGAAATGGAGTTAACGTTTAGTTTCGGGTTCTTAACCTTGTCGCTTGGGAGGGCTCCCATCTCTCGGTCATTGAGAACTTTCAACAAGGTGTCGATCATATTGGTCATCTTGCTTTGCCTTTGTTTGAAATCGGATTCAAACTTGGATATACGAGCGTCTTGAGATGCCATAAATTTAGACATCAATCCTTCAAAATTATTGGTACTACCATAGTTATTGGAAGGATTGTTGTTGAAAGTACGGTTTGAGGATGAACCGTTTGATTGAAAACGATTAGGTGGATTGGAAGAATTGTTTTGGGGCGTGCTTTGGTTTTGTTTCCACCTAAAGTTTGGGTGATTTTTCCAAGAGGGGTTGTAAGAATCACCGTAAGGGTTTGGCTCGGGTTTGAAAGTGTACCACTTTTCTCCTGCTCCGTCGGTACGCGAGGATGCGTAGTCCGCAAAAGCTTGTTCGGGGAGTTCCATTCAATCTCGAGTGTCGTGGGGACCACTACAATACTCACATGAAGAAGTGATTTTGTTCACTTGGCTTGAAGGTTTAGGAGCTTCGTAGGATTTCATTAGATACTTGACTTGGTCCTCAAGTTCTATGATCCTACGGTCGGAAGTGCTTGAATTATTCGAAGGCAAAGGTATCGCCTTGACCGTTTGTTCAATTCACGGGGATCATTCCAACTTTCGTTGTCATAGAGAGCAAGATCTTCTATGAGTTCCCATGATTGTTCCGCACTTAGATCACGTAGCTTGCCACCGACCGCTTGGTCAATGGTTTGCTTCGTGGGGATATTGATATGGTCATAGAAAATTTGGACTTGGAGCCAAAGGTCTATGCCATGGTGAGGGACTTTTTGTAGTAAGTCCTTGAATCGAGTCCATGCCTCGTAGAGGGTTTCGCCTTGACGTTGTTGGAACGCCAAGATGTCATTCCTTAGCTTTATGGTTCTTCCCGGTAGGAAAAATTGAGCAAGGAAGCGAGTGGTGAGATTATCCCAAGAGGTGATGGATCCTGCGGGTAGACGTTCTAGCCATTGACTAGCTTGGTCTCGCAGAGAGAATTGGAAGAGACGTAATCGGGTAGTCTCTCGAGTGTCAACATCAAGGTCTATGGAGTCTAAGATTTTAAGGAAATCCTTGAGATGTTGATTTGGATCTTCGGAACGAAGTCCATGGAATGCACATCCGCTTTGCACCAACCGGATGGTGTCGGATCGCAAGGGAGACACATTGGCTCCTTGGGTGAGCTCAATGGTGTTTCGATAGCCTTGGTGGCTAGGACGGGAGTATTCTCCTAAAGCACGGGCTCTAGGAGGTGGGTTTGGTTGGGGTATGTCATGTTGTGGTGGGTTGTTGGGATCAAAGATATTACCACCGTCCATGATGTCGGATGGTAATGGTTACGAACAAAGAAACGAAGAAAAAGATAGACTAAAGAAAACCTAGAAAAATAAAATAAAAATCTCACTAGAAAGGAATCTAATGAGTAGACCTAAGTAAAAATAAAATTTTCAACCTAAGCAATAACTATTCCCCGGCAGCGGTGCCAAAAACTTGATGCATGGGTTTTGCAACCTTTGCACTTAGGTTTTACCTCTCAAAGGATCTTGAGAAGCTTACAATCCCCACCAGGCAGTGTACCTGACCGATGTAGTATAGTGAAGTGGCAAGTACCGGGGGATTGATCGTTCTCTCGGGGAATAGTGTCGTTAGGCTTGAAAAGCTACTCTAATTAGGTCTAAGGGTTGAGGGATGATTCTTTTTGAATTTTTATGTTTTATGAAAGCAAGTAAAAATCTCGGGTTTTGGAAGAGTGGGCGGAATTAGTTGCTAGTCAACTAACCCAAATATCTACTATTGCAATTAAAATAAAATAACAAGAAAAAGTAAATGGTTGTGAAACTTATATGAGAGAAAAATGTGTTTACTTAGATTTCTTTACTCCCTAGCTATCTTTTACTGGTTAACTGGTTTGTTGTAATTGTGTGGATGACGGGTTGTATTCCTTTAAACCATTCGTAGGGCCGTGTACGATCTTCCCTAACTCTATAAGCTCCTACTTCACTCCTATGTCGAGCCGACTTAAAGCTCCTAACATGGGATCACTTGAATTCGCTTATGCATTAAATACAACCATATAATCATAGTACACATCCGATTCATGTTTCTTAAGACGTTCCAGTAAGTTACCGTATAGGAGGTTAGCCAGTTTTCTTAAGCCTAATATCGACTTCACCCACCCACAATAATCACAAACAAACCAAAAACATGTAATCAATAGCTAGGTTTCATTAGATCTAAGCAAACACAAGAAAGACCTAGCCTAACATGTTAATTGAAAGACAAGCATAAGATATAATCAAACAACACATAGACATATTGATTGATTTGGAAGAAGACTTATCTTCAATTAAGCATCAAGGTCTCAAGGGTGAAAAACCCCTGAAAATACAGTAAAATACGAGCTAGGGTTTATCCCTAGGGTTCTCCCAAAAGTTGCACACTAATGAATGAAAATTAGACGAATATATATAGATTTTGCAATCTGACGGCGTCACGTTATAGAGTGTGACGCCGTCACCTCGCCGCCAAAACTCTTCTCGGATTGCTCAGATCCACTTCTGACGTCGTCCCTCTTTAAAATCTTCTGGGCCGTCTCCCTTTGTGCTAAAACGTGACGACCTACATCCATTTACACGTGACGCCGTCACGTGTTAAATCTCCAAAATCTTTCTGGGGCGTCTAGTGCAAAAATCATCCACCTTGTTGTCAAAGAGTGACGCCGTCACCTGGTAAAGCGTGACGCCGTCAGGTACTATTTCCAGCATATTTTGAGACTTTGTCGTTTTCTTCACTTTTATGCTCCAAAAACGTCCAAAATGCTTCCTTTTCCAGATTTCCTCTCTAAAGTACCTAAAATGACAAAAGGAACGATTTAAGGCAATATTTGATCAAATAATTATGGATTAGGGCTTAAATGGCCCCCTAAAAGCGTAACACTTTTCGCCTCATCAACACCGTTTCAAAAGATTTTATAAGTTTGTAGAAATCGGGTTTCCAATCGTGGTATGGGTAAGATAAATTTCACAAAAGTTGACGTTCGACATTTCCCAATAAAAGTTTGATAAAAATTTGGCCAGAAAATGTTAATCCGCAAAATAGGTATTTCAGAAAATGTTACCACGAGTTTCAAGTTGATATAAAAGCATTTTAAGAAAAGCCTTAAAAGTAAGGACATCAAGGGATAAGGGTAGTTGAGCATATACGTCCACCTATGTTTCTAAATATCCAATGAAATGATCTAGTTGCCAAGGCTGAGCAGGGTTTAAGGTTTAATATCAGGCGAAGCTCAAAGGTGTAAGTATCCAACTTGTTCAAATGGTATCAACAGTATCCTGACCAAAATTGTTGTACTAACGGTAGAAAAGAAATACTCAATGCTAAGAGGTATCATGACTTAAACGGTTGCACTCGTGACCTGAGATTCTTGAATCAATTCTAACACTTTGTTGAGAAAAGTCCTTTTTGTTCACAAGGTGAGGTCGAGTATCAATAATCGTTAGGCAGGATAAGATATCTTGGTATTCTGGTATTGAAGTCGGGTCACATAAAAGAAATGAGTTGTGAGCATGTGTTGTCTAGAACTCCTAGAAGGTAGGATATCATAAGTGTGCGGGTACATTGACAACCTAGTTCGACATCTATACTCCAATCAGAGAATCTAATCGCACGAAATGAGTGGGGGTAACTTATTCAGTGATGAAACAGTATCAAGGCTCGGTAGGTTGTCATCTATAGTCTCAGGCGAAAGGTATGGGATCCACTTCCAGAGTTTGGTTTACTTTCAAAGAGAAACATTGATTATTCGATTTATGAAGTAATAATGTAAAAACATTTTCATGAAGGTAAATGGTCCACATGGTGTTTGTAGAATACTTAATAAAATAGTTTGTAGAACCGCTTGTAGAGTGATGAATAATGATTTATCATTCATAAAATAATAACGAAATCATGTAAAATACTTAATAAAATAGTTTGTAGGACAGCTGGTAAAGTGATAGAGAATGATTTATTATTAATAAAATAATAATAAAATCATAGTTCAATCGGTGATATATTAGCAAGATGAAGATCGGGTTACACAATAACTTGGGAAATGATTCGTAAGACAATACATAGAGTAATAAGAAAATCATTTGTGATTCATAAAATATTGGAAAAGCGGTAGCTTACTTAGTGATTTAGTAGCAAAACGATTCATCGGGTGGCAGAAAAATAGTTTTGAAAAGTAATGACAAAATAAATTGTAAGACAACAATAATAATATAGTTTTATTATTTTGGAATAAAACAATGGCTACTCAGCCAACGAGGGAGTAAAACGATTTACAAGATTGTACTAAAACAGCCAGAATAAATGCGTCATAGCTTACAAAATTTTATAAAATTGCTCGTCGGTTTATGAAATGGTAGTAAAGTAGCGAATCGGTTTATTACTTAATAATGGGAGGGCTTGTGCAATGAGTTGTAAAACAATTTATTGGGCAGCAAGAAAATAATTTAACATTTATAATATAGTAACAAGCTTTAATTTGTAATATACTAATAGGGTAGTAAAACACTTTATTGGAAACATTTTGATTATTTAAAATACTTTAGTTTATTAAAACTACCTTGTAAAAATATAAAATAGTAATTGACATTAAGAATTTAATTTATTGTTTATAAAATGGTGGTAACGTCGAAATCTTAGTTTTCAAAATATAGTAGTAAAACATCTTGTAGGTTGACCGTAAAATGGTCGGTACAGCAATTGAAAGCGGTTTGTGTGAATTTGTGTGTAGTGGTAAAAATAATGGAATGTGGAATAATGTAGTAAGGGGTTTTAGTTACTTACGGAAAACTTCTATATAAATTGCTTAGGGTAAAGAAATTTAAAGTGAAATAATGGGATGACAAATAGGTTATCGTACGTAGAAATAGCATAATAGCATTTGACACTTGATTAAATAATAGTGAAAATATAGTGCATAATTGAAATACGGTGGTTCGTAGAATTTGAAATAGAACGATATTATTTAAGTGGGTAATTAACCGAAATGAGGTGACGTAAAATATGAGGGTAAATATGCGATGAGTTACGAATATAAGTAAGGATGAGATAAGTATGTACGAAATTAAGGTAATGATTTGAAACTCTTTATATCGCGGCTAATATGCCCCATTAGTGGTGACTATTAAAACGAAAGTGTTTGAAAGTAAAACATGTTTAAGATCCGAAAAAGAATAAACCACGCTAGTGAGTATGCTATAGCTGGCGACTTGTGGGTTATGGGCCCACGGTTAAAGTGTAAAGTTTAAATAAGGAAAAGTTGGGTAGGTAAAATGAAGTAAAAATAAAAGTATTGATATTGGTTTGACGAAAATTAGTAAATGCGAGTCATAATAAAAAGTGTAAACATATAGATAGTGCGTAAGTATAATGAATGGGTTTAATGTACCATACGGTGCCTGTTTTAACCAAATAAAATGGATGAAACCAAGTGGATGTAAAAAGGGCAAATGGCGTGGATCCCTGGTTAAGGTGTAAAGGTGTGAAATGGTTGATGATCCTCCAGGGTAAACGATTAATGATCCATGGTTTGTTCAAAATCCTAACCAACAGAATTCGGATCACCTAAATTAACATCAGCTTCGAAACACGAACATTAAGGCAAACCTCTAACATGGCCAATACAAGTAATTCCACTTATAACTTAAGGCCAATGTTTCCTTATGAATACTATTATTTCGCCCACAATCTCCAATATCCACTTCATATGATCAAACAATCAAAGTATCCATTTCAAATCAACGGGTTACTTCCCAAGGCAACTAAGGGTTTCGTCCAACTCATTGGTTTACCTGCGGTGTATACAAGCTTCCTTACAAATGAAGGGGTAGGGGAAGGGTGAGGCATAAGGCATTACCAGAGTGCTCATGTTTTCAAAATTTGCTTTCAAATAGTATTCCCAAGCGGTGTTACCAAAATGATATGTTCAAATTAGTGCATTTTCAAAATAGAGTGCTCAAAGGAATGTACTCCAAATAGTTCTAAATACAAAGTAACAATAGTGTATCCAAAATAGTTTTCGAATTTGTATGCCGATACGATTCGTCTTTGAAATAGTGAAACAAATGTTGACTTTCCAAAATAGTAATCCAAATAGTTTGTCAAGTTAGTGTACCCAAAGTAACATACCCCTAAAATAGTTTCAAGTAGTATATTAATATAATACGTCTTCAATTGAAGAAACCAAAGTTGAATGTTCAAAATGGTATTCGGAATAGTATGTTAAAATAGCATGGCCAAAAATAGTTTTCCCGAAATAACGTTTTCAAAATATCGCATCAATCTGTATATATATATATATATATATATATATATATATATATATATATATATATATATATATATATATATATATATATATATATATATATATATATATATATATATATATATATATATATAAGGTAGGATTCTTTTCAGAACCAAATAAATTGCGAGAACTGCGAGAACCAATATGGACCGTAGATCAATATAATTAAACACTGAGATGATCAATGGCCTTTTTGTAATTAAATCAAACTTGATGACCATACTAGTAATTGGCTTAGGGGTATAAATGACAAATTGCATCTTGTCCCTGCTCCTACAAATACGCGCACCCACTACGTACAATATTTGTAGATCTAACCAATTTTAATATTTTATTTTTATTTAAAAATCATACCACCTAAATTGTAGGAACGAGAGCATGGTGACCCGCCGCGTTGCGGCGGTTTTTTTTTTCGGTTTATGGTTGTTATATGTTTTTGCAATATGGTTAGGGTAAGTCGGACGGACTTAAATTTTTTTGTACTGATTTTTTACTAATCCGTAGGCGCTAGGTAAATACGTTTTATAATTTGAATAGATATTCTTGTGTATGAGCCATTAATTTTTGTAGCTTCACAATGCGTTTTAGTTTCTTGTTTTTCCTTTTTAGTTTTTTTGTATCATTTTTAAGTTGCCATTTATTATGTATATAAATCAGTTTACCAATTCAAATTTTTAAATAATGCATCTGATCTATCTTATCAAACAGTAATTATTTGTAATTTTATGTAAAGTTTTGTTGACTTACTGTTTTTTTGGGAAAGCTAATAGCATTTTTTATTGTACAGTGTTCCTATATTTTATAACTTGATGTCTTTTACTATTGTTTCTTGTAAGTTTTGTGTACTTCTTGTATTCATATTTCTTACCAATTATTGCTGTCATGGATAGGTAAGTCAGGCTATTGGAACTTGCTTATTCATCAGGGTCTGTTTACATTTCTGATGTAATGCATTTAGGTTTTCGGAGAGAGGTTCAAGAGGAGGAAAGTTGGCTTTCATTTCTACCTAGCTGGTGCGTGTATGTTCAGGATCGTTTGGCATACTTGGATGCTGTTATTTTTGAGCTGGAGTTGTGCAGTAATCATATGTCTGTGGCTCAAGTATTGGTTCAGTTGAGAAATGGCGATGATGTCGTGTTTGCTGATGCGATAATGTATTTTAAAGTTATTCGCGATTTTGAGGCTGACAAATTGGCGAAGTTGCATCTTTTCTTACAAATTTCTACAATGCATGTTGGTCTGCGTAGAGAGTTTGCTGGCCGATTCAGTGCTGTTTGATGTTTGTTGGTTTCTCTAGTTGCTTAACTAAATGGTTGTAGGTTTTTGATGTTGTTGTTGTATGTGTCTTGTTGTTATTTATGCTTTTGTATCTTTATTATTAATCATCGTATGCGTTAGATCTTTCTTTTAAAACAATTTATTTATTAATAGTTATTTAGTAAAATGTTTATTATCCCTCTTTTTTTGTTATTATTTTTTTTTTCGTTTGTTTTTAGTCTGCCTTTTCTTATAGCAATTTCTATGTGGGTTAAATTTTTTTTCCCAAATATTTTTGTATTGTGTTGTAGTAATAAATGTCTTGTTTATTAAGTAGAAGTAATCATATAGTTATCCATGTAAAAGGTTTTAGCTTAAAATAATAATTTCTTAAGTTTGATAAAATAATAGAGATGTGGTTTATTAAAGGTAAATATTTAGTTTTGCATTTGTTGTATTTTTCCTTTAAATATTTATATTTGTTTTTGATTTGTTTTTATAAACATAAGTTTAGTGTTTTCTTGTTGCTATTGCATGTTACCTTTTTTTAGCCCAACCCAAATAGGGGCCAATCTTTGTTGTTGGGTTTTTTCCTTGTCCGGTCCACATACTTATCCTGTGATCCCTGTTTAGACAAAAGGGTGTAATAGATGGGAACATCTCGTTGGTTATTTATCTTGTGGCTTATGATAATATGATCTACGTAATGGGTTCCTGCTGTAACTCATTCCACTGCCGGCTCTTTAATTTCACTGTTACAGCTATGACGTATCTGTTGGGCGGCAGGATTCTGCTATGTGCGAGGGTTTGCATATCGAGGGGGGTTGTGGTTTATGTCTGGAAATCACTTTGCTAATGTACCCAAATGACTGCCGTGTGTCATTAGATTAACTGCCAGGTAATACCATTTCCACTTAGATAAGTGTTGGTTTATCTTCGACTTAATTAATTTTGTCATTTAGCCTTATATTGCGTCTATAAAAGAGTATGTGTATGGGTAGTCTTCACATCATTTCTGTTCAAGACTATTATAATAATGGAAAACCACATTAATCATATCAATTATGCAAACAATTTGAATTCTGTTGATAATGGTAATGGGAATGGGGGTCATTTTGTTAGTGATGTTAGTGATGGAAATCATGCTCCTAATGCTAATGAGCATGATGCTGTTAATATAGTCGGTCATGCCAGTAATGGTAGTAATGGGGCTCAGTTTGTTAGTGATGTTAGTAATGGGAATGATGCTGCTAATGCTGATGAGCATGGTGGTGCTAACATAGGCCGTTTTAGGAGTAGTGGTCATGCTGCTAGTGGTGGTAGCAATGTTGTTGCAATGGTTGCTCATGTGGGGTCTGTGAGTCGAAGTAGCAATGGGAATATGTCTATTAGTGATAGGCTTGCACGCGTTGCTAATACGCAAGACAGGGGTAGGCAGTTTTATCTTTTCTTTGAGCGGTATAGGTTTCTTTTGTTGAATGGCGAGCGTTGTGATAGGCGTCACATGAATCGAGAAAGAATGCTGCTACTGCAATTGCAAACTTTCTTTAGGGAAGTTGAAGGTCTGCCAGATTCTGTTTTGGTTAGCCGCAGTTTGGCACTCCTTCGTGCTCTCATTTCTATTGTAGAACTGCGAATTCGTGCGTATAGTCGTAATCTTGCAGATGCGAGTCGCATGTGACGCATATGTAATAGGCTGTTAGGTTGTGTCGTAGTAGCCTGGTACAAAAGGCTTGTAGATAAATGATGTACGTGGTCTTATGGTTAGTAGCTATGTGTTGCACTTATGTTGGTCTAGTTGAATAGGTGATGCGCGTGGATTGCAACACGCACTACGTTTTACCTCTCGAGGGATCTCGAGAAGCTTGCAATCCCCACCAGGCAGTGTACCTGACCGATGTAGTATAGTGTAGTGGCAAGTAC
>LBNU01037208.1:74723-87245 GCA_014162995.1 Artemisia annua | reverse complement strand
TTTTGTGATTTTCTCCTCAAAAGTACCTAAAATGAGAAAAGAAACGACTTTGGGTGAAATCCGATCCAATAATATACGAATTAGGACTCAAACGGACCCCTAAAAACGTAACATTTTTCGTCTCATCAGTCATTTCATTATTTGAATACACTTACAAACATGAAATGTCTTTGAAATTTTATAAGGTACTTTTGTTACGTTAAGTTAATTGCTAGAACCAAATATATTTATCATCTTATGAACTTTATCATTATTTCAATAGACGGTCTAAGTAAATTAATGTATGCAAAAGGTTTATTAACTCCACATTTAAGATGGTTATACAACGCTTGCAAGAGACATGAATAGTCTCATGATCTCTTAGTTAAATTTTATTTTTGAATGATGAGACAAACTTGAAACAAAAAACAAAAAAATTAAAATACACACGAAAAGAAAACAAAAATGTCTTCATACACATAAAAATAAAGATAAGATATGATACAATAAGTACATGAAGCAATTTTCTCTAGTAACATGTTTGTAGTTCATTTTAGTTTTATAATTACACACATTAGGATACCTATCCATTGAAAGCTCGTCACATTATTTTCAATAAACTTACTTGCTAACGAATCAATAGTATTAGCCCGTTTATCGGTATTACATGAAGTAAAATATTGCATGTTTAATTTGTAACGTACTATTAATATGAATGCTAAGTATACATCCCACCGGTGGCCGTGGCGTTGTTGTTGTTGTTGTTGTTGTTGTTGTTGTTGTTGTTGTTGTTGTTGTTCTCTTTGTCGTTGTTGTTCATTGGCCTTTTGCATGTTTTGTTCTTGATACAATTTTCGTGACTTCTCGATCTCTTTCTTTAATGCTTCTTGACGCGCTGCAAAAAACATTTAGATATAGTTGATCGTTAGTAACTTAAATATAGTTAATCAATATATTGCATTTTCGATCAAAGTAAAAATGTTTGTGCATGTTCCACTTAATTGATAAGACAATGATGTGTAGGATCTCTTAAACCATTAGAGAAGATGATGTTACTACCAAACCTCCTAAGCACCATCTTTATGTCCTACATTGTTACACATACAAAACACACGCGAAATTTACATAAAACAATATAAATCAATATGCTAAATAAGTAAGATGATATGATGCTTACTTTACCACCATAATAAGTTGTAGCCCAATGTGCACATGGTGTGGAGGAAGTTATGGTTTGTTGTGTGTGATTTTTGACACATTATATAGTTGATAAAATATTTGTAACTCATGGACGTGAAGGTAAAAAGACTAACCATTAATTGATGTGTTTAATTTATGCATTCATGGCATTTTTGGTTTGTATTCTTTGAGGTTTAGAGATAGCTTGAAACATGTTGCACTGTACAAACTTTTGTGCACGATTCCTCATGCAAAACATATTGTACCGTACAAACTTTTGTGCGGAAATCACATTCATCAATTTATGAAATATTACTTTGCATTTATGAGACAACTTATGTTTTTAGTATACGAGACATCGTGGCCCGTGTGATGCACGGGCTTTGTTCACCATGATTAAATCATACTTGTATTTCGGACAAAAAGTGTTCGGGTTATGTTGACATGTTGATTTCTTTTGTATACAACATTTAAATGCATCGGTTTACTCATTATAGTCCGTTACCTTGTGATAGACAATACATCTCAACAAAGTTATAACTCACAATTTTGAAACGACAGTTTATTCCCTGAGGTCTTAGTTTAAGTAAGAATTTATCCAATGCCTCAAATATTAATTTTCATGCGACAATCTTAGACAATACTAATAGCGATATAACTCTTCATTTAGAATATATATATATATATATATATATATATATATATATATATATATATATATATATATANAATTCGTGTGTGTGTCAGTAATACGTTAATTGTGTGCAAGTGTGTTAATTGTGTGTCAATAAAAAATTCGTGTGTGTGTCAAAATATATCAATTGTGTGTCAATTAAAAATTCGTGTGTGTCAATAATATAACATTGTAGCGACACACTATGTTTATCACTTAATTTTTTTAATACGTATGGAGTGACATTAAATTTTACATATTTATAATGACACACTAATTTTTATGTTTCATTTTTGTGTATCACCAAAATTGTATATAAATATCAAACTCAAACTAAGAAAAAAAAAAAATCGTTGATTATGGGATGTGAAATTCATTGGCTAAGATACTTGACACTTTGTATAGCATTTAGTACATATAAATGAATTTTAATGGTACAACATTTGCAATTGCCATTTGTTCTCCATTTAATTACAATTGTGCCATTCCTGCATTTAAGTTTTAATCTTATTTATGATGCTTGATCCAATGGTCCACAACTGTGCCTATTATATCTATTTTAAAAGTGTTCACCACAATAACGCCTCTATATATATATATATATATATATATATATATATATATATAGTATCGCTTGAGTATGAGTTATATATCTTTTTTTTTTTAGTAATTATACCTAATTCTTCAAGCTCTTGTTCTTGTATACTCTTTTAGTCATTAACTATTGGGAAAATCATCCCTGCTGTAAACAGCAGGAAATGATATCTGCTGTTGAGCAATCTTGATGGATAATTTACGTATACTTTAAAATGTCAAAGGATGATAAGTGTAAATGTAAAAAAAAAAATCTTCCTCTGCTGCAGTTAATGTACCTGCTGTTACAGCAACGATTATAACCCCTTAACTATTATGTGCTTACTTATTCAATAAGTTCTAATATAGCTAACACGACATTATATCTCGAGATATATGGTTATCCCGTAGTATTTAAATATGAGTTATCCTTGTTTTGTAATATCGTACCTAAATCTTAACCTCTTGTTTACTCTGTTAGTCCTTAGTTATTATGTGACTTCAACTTACCCGATTTCAATTAAGATCTAAAAGATATATCTAACACGCCATTCTATCCCGAGATTTGTGGTTCTCTAAAGTATTTAATTATGAGTTATCATTATTTTGTAATAATCATAATAACTAAATATGAGTTACAATAAATTTAGAGTATGTTATATACTTTAAGCTTTTTGCTTTTGCTGGTGCTCTACAAATTCAATCTGATACATATGCATGTGAGCCCATATGTGCACAACCATGCAAATACATTCAACACACCGTATATAACTTTATTGTATGATTATATTACTAAATATATTTCTAGTACAGGTAGAAAGAATGGACCACCATAAACGCCTATTGAGTTGGTTTTGTGTATGCTTAGTGACAATGACCATTGGGACATTGTCGTATTAAGCATGTTCGAAAGCCTCGTATGTACATAACTAAACGCGCGCTCTTTGGCCTTTTGAGCATCAAGAATGTCTACACCGTTGATATGTGTGGCTTGTTGCACTTCAAAGTTGTACTCGAGATTACAATGCTCCAACATTATCCTATCAATACCACATGTTAAGAGTTAGTGTAATCATTCTTTTTTTTCAATCAAAATTGCTTACCGATTCAGTCATACACTTCCATCAAGTATTCATAAACGCAAACAACTGCAAATTCAGTAATATACTAAAAGTAAATCGTGAACACGTTCCTTCATTCTAAACTCTGCACATATTCATAGTATTAAAACCACTACGGAGTATTTCCAATGAAACTAATTGCAATTATCATTACTTATAAGCTTACTATTATAGCCTAATTTCGAGAGGTTAAAGAGATCTTTAAATAATCTAAAGCAAATATGCAAATTAAATATATTATTGAAAAAAAAAACTCAGAAGGATGGACCGTAGTGACTGTCTTTAGTACAAAATCACATTTCTCAAACCACAATCTTGCCACCAATACTTGACATATAATTCACAGCAAGCCTTGTAAAGTTAACTTAAAACTCTTCCATGACACATCCCAAATTCTTATTCATTATGTTTTAAAAGCTTTTAACTTTTTACAGAAATTGAACAAAAAACGTTTGAAAGTCAACCCATACCAGTTAAATTTTGAGCTGAAATCATTTTTACCAGCCTTGCACTATAATTTTGGCTATTCAAGTGAAGCATACCTGCTACAGTAGCCCAACCCTAGAGCCCAATAACAGTGACCTTTAGGAGATAGGAAACTAACATGGGCGTAACCGATATCCCCTACTTTGTTGAGTAACCCTTTGTCTTTCCAAAGCTGTTGTGTGCACGAAGAGAATTAGACTGTATGAATTTAAATTACTTAAGTTACCATACAAAATCAAAAAGGATATTACATAAGTTATAGGGTTGAAGATTAATTCAGAAAATAAGATACACACGAAAGTTAAAGAAATATGACCATCGCCTATATCTGTTGCGATCTGTGCATGAACAAATCAAGGAGTATCTTTCATCACTAATACCTCTTTTGTCCCTACGTGTAGTAATACAACCAGGTGCATAATTTGTATAATTAAAAGAACAAACCACTTTAATGTTCTTGATTTTTAATTCAGTGATCATGATGTGAAATTGGGAATGCATAACTATATATCCTAATCCTAACTTCCTACTGGTATTAGAGCTTTTATAAAGTGACATGAAAAATAAAAGAATTTCACAATTGGATTTCTCACCATTATTAGTATAAGTATAATCCATTGTTCAAGAAAGAATATTTGAGCTTGTGTTGACATCTTACCTGCATAAACAACAAAGGTGATGGATAATGGTAATAAGATCCGAACAAAAGAGAATGATAGTTTCAATTGTTTCTTTGTAAAAATGGTAGGCTAATGGATACAAAATAACTTTCGGTTTCAGTGGTCTATGGCAGTTGTGTTTAATTTAATAACTACCTCAGTTTGAATGGGCAGTGAGCTCTCGACTCCCTTGTTCTCAGCAGCATCTTTCTCGGCCACAAACCTAGACATATTGAACAACTTTAAGATAGTATTACTGGTTTGTGTATCTACATGGGTACCAACTAATTTTGTATTTCCCATGTTTCGTTTGCTGCCTTCTTTCCGTTTTCCGGCGGGTAATGAGAGTTCCTTATTTATACTCATCAAGAAACATGGGTTGTAACTTTGGAGATTTATTGAAGTAATTAATTGTAAGCAATTGAAAAGACATAGAAGCTTATACATTCCAAATGAGGTTATCAATAACTTTGGAGATTTAATGAAGTAATTAATTGCAAGCAAATGAAAGTAGACGTAGAACTCATCTTGGAACTTTAAAAGCTCTTTTAAGGCTTGGAAGAAGCTCAAGACCATTGGCTTCTCATAGCTTTATCTCCATGTTTGAGTTACTTAGCTTATAACATTAATGCTCACATTCAATAGGGGAACTCAATCTTTATATATACGAGGCCTTACTACCCGTGCGATGCACTCGGGCTCATCTTTGTTAATAGTCTGTTTTTGTTAGTCAATATTAAATCATATAATTGTCGAATAAAGTGTATTTGAGTGAGATATTTATAGTAGTCAAGAAACCCGGAGCACAAATTAATTTTATTACATTGGTCATAAGTAAACAGCTAAGTCGAGCTATGTTGAAGATATGATGCTTGTACATTATGGTTTTGTTATTTTTAGTGTTTTGTTTGTTTGGGTGTTTATGATATTTAGATTTTTTCATATTAGTTGTTTGTGATGGTATTAGTAATTATTATAGTATTTAAAATAGTTTTCTCATACTAAAAGAGTACATATGAAGAGATTGTTTTTAATATGTTACAATTGAAAGAGTCTCTTCAAATGTAATATTTTAATACGAATAAGTTACATAAATTATTTCTAATCTACCTTATATATATGATTGTTGATTGTTGATATCTCATCTTTCACTAAACCTCGGGCTCGTTCTAATTGTTCGTAGCGTATTGCTGAGCACTAATTTTCGTCATTTTGATGGTCAATAGGTTCATCTGTTATGATTTTGTTGTCACAAATACTCAAAATGATTTTATAAGCCGGATATTGTACATCATTACATTGATCATTTGTTTAGTTATCTAAGTGTTCATAGCGTAATTTTCATTCATACCCGTGTGATGCACACGGGCTATATCTAATTGTTTATCGCGCAATTTTGTAAATTGTATCTAGTTGTTCATTGTATAATGTTTGTGTAAATTGTTTAGTTGTAAGTATAATGGTGCATGTAATTGAAACGTGTTGCATCATGTTTAAGTAAATAGATATAAAGTTAGTTGAGTTATAAAATCATGTTATATACAATTCAAATATCTGAGGTAGCATCATTAGTGGTGGAGACCAAGTCTTGCATCGGATCAAATGATGCGATGCACTGAGATTGGATCAAATTGTTTCGTGCGTAATGTTCAGCACTAATTTTCGACATGTTTGAAACTCTCATTTTTCGGTGATGGCCGGATTTTGTTGGTCAATAAGTTCCTAAGTTTTGATGTTACCACAACTTTTGTTAGCATGGCATGAAGATTGTTGGCGCCTTTATTTTGTTACTTTTAATTGAGGTCGAGTCAAAAACACAAAATGATATTCAAACCCGTGCGATGCACACGGGCTGTATCTAAGTTTTCATAGCGTAATGTTTGGCACTAATTTTCGTCATATATAACTTAAGCTGCCTCAGGACCTGTGCAATGCACACATGTTTTATCTAATTGTTCATCGCGTAAGGTTTATTTAATTGTTCTTTATGTAATGTTCAACGAAACCATTGAAGTATACATCTAGTGATTAATATGACTGAAAGGCGATAAAATCTATTAACAAAACATAACTAACCAAGTCTCGATATGGCACATTGCATGACATTAATGTTAGCTTGCAACATACTACGCAATTGATTTATTTCCCTCGATCCACTACAAATGGTCCAAAACCATATCTTTACATCACCCTAATTTTTCATACGTACAAAATAAATATAGATAGATATTATTTTAAGTATAAAAGCATTTTAATTTCTGCTAAGTTCTAATATTAGACTTGCTGATGTCAAATATTGCATGAGTTGTCTATTACTACTAAAGAATGACTTGACTTTTTAAACGTATACTGCATCACGATAGTAAATAGTGATCTTTCATTTGGTATGTGTATAAATAAAAGTAAAGAAATAAACCAAAAACATAAATACAATATAATTAGAACAAACATTCTATGATTAAATTCGTGAACTGGAATTGAAACTCCATAAATTCAAGTTTATTATATTAAATGAGAATTACATATGTTACTTAATTAGACCAACTTCTATTTAAATCCATTTTTATTGTCATTTTACATTTAGTAAGTTTGGAAATTAATCAAAAAAGACAATGGTTGAACGATTTTTTCATTTAATGTACCGATTTTTTTTAATTTAATGCTAATTTTTTATTATTTTTTATTTTTTTATTTTTTTTGGAACAAATTTAAGGCTAATTCACAGATATACAAATATTTATTGTTTTGAAAGAACTTAAATTTGTAGTTATGATATATTTAAATTAATGATGGCTACGGTTAAAGTTAATTTATACATTGTGTTTGTTTGTTAGCCATGTAGAAGGAGACTTTAGAGCTTTTTAGTCAATTAAAAAATCACAAAGTTACGTTTTATATCAAAGTTATATTACTCTTTATCATAAATGATTACAACAATTCAAGCTAAAAACACTATTAAGATTAGTACATTATGACTAACCAACTACATAACTTGTCAAACGCTGCACTGCAACACATGCTATAGGCTGTTTATAGGTGCTACATTGACATTATAAGTGGTTTCTTATTATTGGTTAAACTTATAATAAGTAAATACGTTATTACTGGTGTGCTTCATGTTTGATACTCGATGGCCATTTTCAATTAATATGGAAAAAGAGAGATGCAAACCCAAGAAATGGTGTCACTTGCCAACGGAAACATATTACACATAGCTTTAAATTTATTGTATCGACAGGTAATAAAATATTTCATCAACTAATATTTAGATTTTTCAATTGTTTCACATATTATAAACCTTCCTAAACTAAATCTATAACACATTTTCTATGCACTGTTACCTCCAAAATTTTAGACATTCATATCCCATAATTTCGGCACTTTGATTTCACCCATAACCGATCCCATTAAAACCCAATTATGATCCAATTAAAACTTACTTAATATGCCACACGCTCCTCCCCTAATTCTTAGCTAATACTTTGCTTTATGTCTCTCTCTCCCATTCGTATCATACGACACAAACACCATAACAAACTAAAAACACAAAATTTATGCTACGTTTCTCTCTTCAGATCAAGACCAAGGTTGTTGCTGTTGGTGTGCATTCGTAGGGTACACCAACAACATGTTTCTATTCTACTAAATCTCTGCTAATTTCACTCAAATTAGTCACGCCGTCATCTCATCTCATCAAACTATCACCCTTTGTATCTCCAATAAACCGAATCAAGAAGCTATGAAGAATTATGACTTGAAGATCTTGATATAAGGTCTCGAGTAGGTTTGTTTGTTTGTTTTTTTTTTCCGAATCAAAGAGAGATTATAACATAGTTGTTATAAATCTTATCTTTCTATTTCGGATATAAAAAGAAGCTAAGCTTCAAAAGATGGATCAATGATGATGTACTTCTCTTCGTGTTTCGATCGTAAAAGGTCTAAGATGTTGTTGTTATACACGAAAGAGAAGAAAAAACTGAGATCTTTTATTATTATTTCTTCTTTTCGAGTTGTGGCTGTGTTTGGAGATGGGATTTTTTGATATAGTTGATGTTGTTATTGATTGTGTTCGAGTGGTGAGATGTGTTCAAAAAATAATGTTTCTTGTTTTGTTTATGTTGAGGAGGATAGGAATAGGATAGAGATAGTTTGTGTTGCTCTATATGGGTTATGTTTCCACTTCTTTTTCCTTTTTTTTAATTGTATTCACCATAAACATCACCATCGGAATCACTAAAACAACAACAAAACCACCAAGCTCGAAACACCACCTCTTAAATTAAGATTGAGTGGTGTCGGCGGCGGAAACAGTTCATGTTGGCAGCGGTTCCGGTGGGTGTGGTGGTGGAAATTGTGAGCGCGGATAATAAAATGATGGGGTGAAAACGGTGATAGTCTCTTATTTATAGTGTACAAAAATCCAACTCAAAAGTTTGTAACTTGAGATTTGTTTGTTTTATCTTCCTTCATATTCAATTGCAACTCTCTTCATATGTTTTGTAAATAAAGCTACATTGAAGGCCATGAAAGCTGCATTGAAGGATCATTGTAATGCAAGTCTGTTCATATTTTTTGCAATAAATTCCGCACGAAACACAACTCGAATCACTAATTCCACCCCTATGTACTTACCATGAAGCATGAAAATTAAATGAACGTACTTACGCATGAAGCCTCCGCATTTATAAGGGGACTGAATCTTTTTATAGATATAGATAGATAGATATAGATATAGATATTAAGACGTCATAAATACATAATTTGTTACGATCTCGATCTTGTAAAGACAAAAACAATCTTAGGTGAGATCTCAATATTGACAACCTTGCTCTTGAGAGTTTCTCATTGCAAATGCATTATATTGGTAGTTCAAAGTTTATTTTGAACTCATTTACAACAATGTATTTCAGATGTAACCAACAAATTAAAGTTAAAAACACTAATCCCATACCTTCAATAATTCTAAGATAAATTGAAAAGATAAATGACATTTCACATATTTAGGTTATTTATTAAACAAATAAAATGGGTGTACGACACACATTTGAATTTACGGTATTACAGTCGACATGTGATAATTGACAGTAACATAAGACCATTAGAAATCCAAGTATGATGGAGTAAGCGGTTTTAAAACCTTGCTTCCCTCGGTCTCGACCAAGTCCAAATGCTTTTGAAGGAGATGCACATAAACTATCCAATCCCCATTCTTCCTCAAATTCGGCATTGGCATCACGTACCCGGTTTGCCCACCCCACGGAAAATGATACGATCCGAAATCTGGCTTACCCCATCCAAAGTTAACGCTGTCAACAGGGAATCGCTGTCCGGATGACACAACCACGGCTTCACCATCAGTTTCTTTCATCTTTGTGTATATCTTTGCAACTGCTGGTGCAGGTCGCTGCAATTCTACCCAATCAATGAGTCCTCTAAAATGTTCCTCACTCAATGCTGGACATACAAACTCATGGACCATGTCAGCTACTAGGCTGAGTGGCATTTCTTTAAGTGCACTTGAATTCGCCTCACCATAAGGGATAGAAAGTACATTTCCAAAGTAGTTTTGCATCGAAAAAGACTTGGTATTTGACAACGAAAGTTTGCTTAAGTTAATCTTATTATCTAGCCTTTCTCTCCCATCGACTACAACGCCCATCTTGCATGTATCGTGCCCATCATTACACTCTGCTATTATCTTCCATAGAAAGGCAATGAAGGATACAAGCTTACTTTTCTTTGGTTTTCCATTTAAAGTTGAATTTGATTGGAGGTGATTGATATCTTTAGATTCAATGTAGTATATGCGGCTAACGAGGGGACTGGCTGGCAAATAAGACTGTGGTGGAGGAAGAGTCGATATAGGGACGTATAAGGTATCGAAGTTGGTGTCCATAACTGGTGGGCGTCTCGGGTTAAGCATGGAACGCCTAAAAGACGGAAGACATGAAATTTGTTTCGATTGAGCAATTTCTGCCCATGCAGTCAAGAACATGTTTATTGAATATGCATCGGCTATTCGATGATCAAATGTGCATCCAATTACTAAACCTCCACAGTTCAGCTCCGTGACCTATATCCATGCAAATGAATATATAAGATTTATGATAAAATAAGAAACTATGATCAAATTGAAGGGAAGCAAAAGCAAGTATAATGCTAATTAATATAAGTTTTCAAATCCTTTGCTAAAAAATTCTGCTCTCTCAAGCAAACGTGCGTGTTTTTATATGTTATACATCTTTTATATAATAAAAGAATTACATCATTTCGGAGTTTTTTTGACAAAACAATCTTAGTGGAAAAAAAATTGGACCAATAGGAATCCTCGATTTTGACACGTAGGCGAAATCGAGCAATATGATTGGCCAATAAAAAGTCAAAATTGAATTGATTTGGTCAAACTTTAATAAATTTGGTGGAGAATTTGATTAAGGAAAAAAAACGCATAAAAATATATGTGTCAAATTTAATTTTTTGTGTATATCTTTGCAACTGCTGGTGCAGGTCGCTGCAATTCTACCCAATCAATGAGTCCTCTAAAATGTTCCTCACTCAATGCTGGACATACAAACTCATGGACCATGTCAGCTACTAGGCTGAGTGGCATTTCTTTAAGTGCACTTGAATTCGCCTCACCGTAAGGGATAGAAAGTACATTTCCAAAGTAGTTTTGCATCGAAAAAGACTTGGTATTTGACAAAGAAAGTTTGCTTAAGTTAATCTTATTATCTAGCCTTTCTCTCCCATCGACTACAACGCCCATCTTGCACGTATCGTGCCCATCATTACACTCTGCTATTATCTTCCATAGAAAGGCAATGAAGGATACAAGCTTACTTTTCTTTGGTTTTCCATTTAAAGTTGAATTTGATTGGAGGTGATTGATATCTTTAGATTCAATGTAGTATATGCGGCTAACGAGGGGACTGGCTGGCAAATAAGACTGTGGTGGAGGAAGAGTCGATATAGGGACGTATAAGGTATCGAAGTTGGTGTCCATAACTGGTGGGCGTCTCGGGTTAAGCATGGAACGCCTAAAAGACGGAAGGCATGAAATTTGTTTCGATTGAGCAATTTCTGCCCATGCAGTCAAGAACATGTTTATTGAATATGCATCGGCTATTCGATGATCAAATGTGCATCCAATTACTAAACCTTCACAGTTCAGCTCCGTGACCTATATCCATGCAAATGAATATATAAGATTTATGATAAAATAAGAAACTATGATCAAATTGAAGGGAAGCAAAAGAAAGTATAATGCTAATTAATACTCCCTCCGTACCATATTAAATGTCCATGTTTGACTTTTCAAGTCTTTCTTTATCAACTTTGACTTTAAATATTTTTACTTGTGTTATATAGTATTTGATAAAAAATTATACGCAATGAAAATACATTTAAAACTTAATCTATTCATACATTTTGTATCAAGTATTATATTACATAAACACAAATATTTAAGGCACCTCATGCATTTTATTTAAAATTCTGCTCTCTCAAGCAAACGTGCGTGTTTTTATATGTTATACATTAATTAATACTAATATACATAATTTAGTTAATCTCAAATATCTGATAATATATGTATGCAAGGCACCTCATGCATTTTATTTGGTTATGAATTTTGTTCTTTCGAAGTTTAGAGGTTTATTAAATTTTATAGTGTGACGTAGATTAACTTGGTAATATTAATTCAATTAATTTTAATTTATAACTAGTTTATAACCTCTTGTACGCAAAAGAGTGAGCAATCTCATTAGTTCCCATATATATATTCTCAATTTTGTTCTATGTTTTGTCACCTAATATGTGTTTTCATATAATACAAGGCAAATGATTAAAAAAA
>LBNU01037208.1:29111-58875 GCA_014162995.1 Artemisia annua | reverse complement strand
TCAAGTTTGGTCACCGGTTATATAAGTTACTCTGTATGTTTTAACCTTCTACTACAGGTTTTTTTTTCGTTAATTTCAAAAATTGTCCCTCAGACTAACTGTCGTTAGTTTTTTCCGTTAGCTAACGGCCGTTTGCAACAAACATTTGCACTGTTAGTCCTTTATCCTAACGACCGTTTATACTTAACTCAAAATTTGGTTTTCATACATTTTTGTCCATTTTTCTTACGTTTTTTGACCCTTTTTTTACGGGGTTTTCGTTTTCATACGTTTTTATACATTTTCGTTCGTTTTTATACGTTTTCGCCCATTTTCTTACACTTTCATCCGTTTTTCTTACGTTTTGTCTGTTTTTCTTACATTTTGTCTGCTTTTCTTACGTTTTTCTGTTTTCATACGTTTTTGTCCGTTTTTCTTACGTTTTTATCCGTGCTTCTTACGTTTTTTCCGCTTTTATATGTTTTTGTCCGTTTTATACCTTTTCGCCCAGTTTATTACGTTTTCATATGTTTTTCTTACGTTTTTATCTACTTTTCTTACTTTTTTTCGTTTTCAGACATTTTTTTTTCCTGTTTTTCTTACGTTTTTTCCGTTTTCATACGTTTTTGTTTGTTTTTACATGTTTTCAAACATTTTTATACACTTTTTATACACGTTTTTATACACATTTTTACATACGTATAAAACATAACAAGTATAAAACATACAAACGTATAAAACATACAAAGGTGTAGAAAAACGTAAAACTAGTATGAAAACGTAAAAAGACGTATGAAATGTACACAAGCGTATAAATGCGCACACAAATGTAATAAAAAATTATGAAAACCTATGTAAACGTATGAAAATATACGAAAAACAGATGAAAACGTACAAAAATGGAAAAAAACATACGAAACTGGAGAAAAACGTACGACAAGAGAGAAAAACGTACATAACCTTAAAACAATGTAAAGAAAGTACTAAAAGAGAGAAAAACGTACATAAACGGATAGAAATGTATGAAAATATACAAAGATATGCGAAGGAGAAAAATGTAAAAATAAAAAAATAATAATAAAAAAAATTACAAAAAAAAATAAAAAAAAAAAAAAAAAAACGCATAGTAACTTTTTGTTAAGGTTCAGTAACCTATTTAATAAACCCGTAAACTATAGTAACTTCCTTGTAACATTTTAAACTATGGTGCTGACGTGGACAAGGGGAACCGGTAATCAGCCGGTTGCCCACCCTCGCAGTAACATTTATGTAACATTTTTAATCTTTGAGTAACCCAAATGACAAACCCGTTTACTTAAGTTACCTCATTGTAACCAAAAAAACAATAGTAACCAAATCGCACTTTTTGGCAAACTTTAGTAACTTTTGTGTCTAATAACAATATAGACATATATTTCCGTGAAGAAATATTCAACTTTTTATCTTTTTGTGTCCCACTTCTATTTGCATGCTTCGTACGTCCGACTAAATGTAACACTGATCAACATAGCCTCCGCCAAATAATACCTTCTATATTCAGTTCAACCCGTTTACATAACATATATACATCAAGACATTTGTAAATTCCGAAATAAAAATTGGACACAATCACCATGGATTTTTGCCTTGAATTTATCCAAGATACCAAGGAGTAACGACATGATATGGATGTATTAAGAATAGAAGTGACGATCATTAATGAGTCGATAAGTATTGTAATAGGTTAACGTTTAATAGTTAGTAAAATGTTAGTCCATTTAAGTTAATGTAAACCCTTAACGGCTCGGCCCAATAGAAGGCCCGAGGTGCAGCCCATTGAGGACTTTGTAAAAAATATATCAACCCTCCTAGGCTTGTTAGGAGGGTGTGGGAGTTCATTAATTAAAGCATATTTTACACATAGTTCTCTCCACCTCTCTCTACCTCTTTCTCTCTCTAGAATACTTGCTTTCTCTCTCTAAAATATATGTGTGTGAAGTGATAATATTGGGTCATAACTGGTATCAAACGCCTAACAATGATTTAGGAGTGTGTGGAAATCGTTTTTTGTCAAAATTTTTCATAAAAGTTGCGTTTTTATAGAAAACCGTGTACTTTTTTATGAAAAGTTTGATTTTTACGTTTTTTCTTTGAAGTTTAAGCATATTTCTTTGTTTCTTTCACTCAAATCTTGAAGCTTGAAAAGTTTTAAGGTTGATATAGTGTTTAGAAGCATAGATATTGCATAAAGTTTGGTACTTTATTAGTTTTTATTCGTGTTTCTTTCTAGGTTTTGGTTCGTACCAATTTAAGAACAAGTACAAATTTCATTTTTAGTATTAAAGTTCTCAACTTTATGGTTCTTAACGTGTTTTAGAAGAGATTTGCTTCAAAGAAACTAGTGGAAATAGTGTATTTTATGCAAAATTCGTATTTTTGAAAATTTTGGTCATTTTACGGATAAGATTCAAGTCAAAACCCTCTTCTTATGCATAACATTGGTCAAAACCCTCTTCTTATGGATAACATTGGTCAAAACCCTCTTCTTATGGATAAGGTTGAAAGTTACGCATAAGGTTGAAGGTTACTCATAAGATTTACTCAGAAGGTTTACTCATAAGGTTGAAGGTTACTCGTAAGATTTATTCAGAAGGTTTACTCATAAGGTTGAAGGTTACTCATAAGATTTACTCAGAAGGTTTACTCATAAGGATGAAGGTTACTCATAGGATTTACTTAGAAGGTTTACTCATAAGGCTACTCAGTACTTCCCTAGCTTGGATAAGCTTGTGGAATACTTTGACTTGTAGTACCTTTCAAGCTTGGATAAGTTTGAACGGTTTATTTGATCTTTCGAGTAAGAACCTAATCTTAAGCATAAGATCAATTCTTACGCATAAGAACCTAATCTTAAGCATAAGATCAATTATTACGCATAAGAACCTAATCTTAAGCATAAGACTAATTCTTACGCATAAGATCAAATCTTACGCATAAGACCAATGTTTACTAGAAAGACTCAGTTTACGCTTAAGACCATATCTTCAGAGTTGACTTTTGCTGCCTAGAGTTTGACTTTTGACCACATTTTCACTACAACAACTTGCTTCAACTTCACCTAACACAACTCCTTTATTGTTGAGCTGATCCAAGATCAACTTTATCACACATCGTAACACAATGGAAAAGGAAATGCAAATAAAAGAGAGAGATTCAAAGAAAGCGTTTAAAGTGTTCAAGTCACAGGTTGAGAAGGTCATAAATACATCAGGATATGATTCAAGGTTCGATCAGGAATTTGAATACTTCATCAAAATCCGATTTCATAATTTCAAAGAAAAACTCATCCAAAACCTGAATCAACTCGAAAANTTTATGCATAACATTGGTCAAAACCCTCTTCTTATGGATAACATTGGTCAAAACCCTCTTCTTATGGATAAGGTTGAAAGTTACGCATAAGGTTGAAGGTTACTCATAAGATTTACTCAGAAGGTTTACTCATAAGGTTGAAGGTTACTCGTAAGATTTATTCAGAAGGTTTACTCATAAGGTTGAAGGTTACTCATAAGATTTACTCAGAAGGTTTACTCATAAGGATGAAGGTTACTCATAGGATTTACTTAGAAGGTTTACTCATAAGGCTACTCAGTACTTCCCTAGCTTGGATAAGCTTGTGGAATACTTTGACTTGTAGTACCTTTCAAGCTTGGATAAGTTTGAACGGTTTATTTGATCTTTCGAGTAAGAACCTAATCTTAAGCATAAGATCAATTCTTACGCATAAGAACCTAATCTTAAGCATAAGATCAATTATTACGCATAAGAACCTAATCTTAAGCATAAGACTAATTCTTACGCATAAGATCAAATCTTACGCATAAGACCAATGTTTACTAGAAAGACTCAGTTTACGCTTAAGACCATATCTTCAGAGTTGACTTTTGCTGCCTAGAGTTTGACTTTTGACCACATTTTCACTACAACAACTTGCTTCAACTTCACCTAACACAACTCCTTTATTGTTGAGCTGATCCAAGATCAACTTTATCACACATCGTAACACAATGGAAAAGGAAATGCAAATAAAAGAGAGAGATTCAAAGAAAGCGTTTAAAATGTTCAAGTCACAGGTTGAGAAGGTCATAAATACATCAGGATATGATTCAAGGTTCGATCAGGAATTTGAATACTTCATCAAAATCCGATTTCATAATTTCAAAGAAAAACTCATCCAAAACCTGAATCAACTCGAAAAGCTACTCAATGGAAAAGAACTTCATACGCGTGACTGCAAGGAAGCTCTTAAAGTGCTCCAGACACAACTTCAGAGTATATTTAACCCTTGGATATTGAACCAGTCAGAGTTTATCGATGCATTTTACCATAGATTTTGGGTAAGCTATACGACATTCAAAACTAAATGCATCAATGACATGGATGAACTCGAAAAGATACTTGATGATGAGGAAGCTGAGTTAAATGCAATTGAGAAGTTGAAACGGGATAGAGAGCAGATTGAAATAGATATGCAGTTAAAAGAAAGAGAACTAATTGAAAGAGAGATGCAGTTAAAGGAAACAGAGGATATTGAAAGAGAGACAGACAAACATGATCAAATAGAAGAAGAAACAGTCAATGAGGGTGAAGCATCAGATGCTGGTTTGGTTTTTACAGGAAGTGATACATCTTCAGAACAACAGATTGAAAGCAGCAGTCCAAGGTATGATTCGGATGATGATGGTATACACAGGAATGAAGCTGTTTGGGATACCGAGGATGATCACATCAGACCTTCATTTGACACAGAGATATTGGCTACGGCACAACATTTAAATAATAATGATAATGTTGTTGTATTCGATAATGTGTTTGCTCATGATCAGACACATCCTGCGCATCCTCAGTCCGTTAGTGACACATATATGGTGGAACAGAATGATAGTAATATCACTCTTGCTACTCCAAATATGGATCCTAATAGAGGTGAGCCTGCCTAGGATGGATCTTCTTATGAACAAGATCGTGCCTAATTTGCCTCATTAATCAATATTTTCAAACATGAACTTGATAAGTGCAAAGAGGACAATCGTGAAGCTAAGCAAGCGAATGTCTTATTGACCAAAGAGCTTGAGAGATTTAAGGAAATGGAAAAACGATTTGAAAATGTAACAAAAAGCAAAGCTAAACTTGAAATTGAAATCTCGAACCTTAAATCTCAAGCTCGGAAGTTTGAAATGAATGGAGAGTCTGTCAAACCACTTTTAAAACAAAAAGAAGTACTTGAAGTTGGTTATAGAGAAGCTGTTTTTCGTGAAAAACGTTCCATTCAAAAACTGGATGAACAAATGGTTCTTAACAACAGAAAGGTTGAAGCACTTATAAAAGAGAACTCTGATTTAAAAAGTGAAAATTTAAGGCTTCAAAAAACCACTTCAAATTTTGAGATTTTTAATACAAAACTTGAGAATGAAAACCAAGAGTTTTTGAAACGAGCAAACGATCTTGAAAACAAACTTCGAAAATTGGGACAGACTACTCAAACTCTGCACATGTTGCCTACTAAAGATGAGGACATTAATAAACGAATATCCGGAATAGGTTTTGAGAATATTGATCATTTGGAAAATGAAAAACCGGGTTTTCTAAACAAAGTGAAAAAGTTGACACCTATTTTGTATAACGCTGAAGATATGGGAAAAGAGTTGTCAACTGACCTTCTGTTTGAGTCTCAAGATATTTTAAAATCTGAAGAAGAAAAACGTTTGAAAGTAAAACAAAGTAAAACCCCATTCTCGTACCACGGCTTTGTGTATGGTTGTACACAATTGACAGATATACCAAACGGATCTTTCAAAAGAAAAGACACAAATGTGAAAAGATATTTCAAAGAAGCTCAACTTGCTACTTATGATGCTACGTTATGGCAAAATAAATCAAGAAAACAGTTTTGTAATCTTAAACATCACATTGAGCAAACGTTAAAAGTCATTTGTGTTAAGCAATAATACAACAATAATGATTTCTCTAATCTTCTTTCATCGGATTTGCACCTAAAAATAGAAGTCAAAAAGATTTTACAAGATGAGATTGAACCTCGTGTGAAAGATATCAACTTAAGTTTTGATCGCTTTGAAAAGTATCTTGTCACTGAAATTAGAGAAGATTTAAAGTACGTTCATTCTCTTGAAGACGAATTTGATGAAAAATGCTTAATACTTGACATTCAAAAAGAATTTTTCACAAATCAAATAGAGTCATTCAAGTCAGCATCTGTCAGCCACGAGTATGAGAATGTGAATTTTGAACAAACATCTTCTTTGAAATCTAAAAATCTTTATCTCAAAAAGAAGAATTGTCAAAAAGAACTGCTCAGTTTGAGAAAGATCTTGCAAAACTCGAAGCACAAAGTATCTCTTTCCAACTAAAACTGCAAGTGAAGAATGAGAAAACATTTTCGGAAAACTCTTTGACACCGGTGCTTAAAGGAAAAGAAAAGATTTTTGAAGAGATTTGTGATGATACCAACATCAAGTTTGATTTTGACGAACTTGATACAAAAAATATTGAGTTAGAACAAGCTGTGGCATCATTACAAAAAGAAAATGAGCATTTGAAAGAGACTTACAAAAACTTGTTTGATTCAATCAAACGATCAAGAGTTCAGAATCAAATTTCAAATAAATCTGACTCTCAGATCGCCCCAAATCATCTTTTTGAAAAAGAAAAATCTGTGCTTCAAAAGAAAATTGTTGAATTGGAAAAGACGATTGCACAACAAACCAAGGATTTTGGTGATGCCAAAAAAGATTTTTCAATTGAAACAGACAAATATGAAAAATATTTTGCACATCTTGAAAATCAAAATGCTTCTTTATATGAAAAACTGGCATCATCAGATCATCTTTCTCTTCAAAAAGAATACCATGATTTGAGAACTTCATACAATGCCTAAAAAGCAAAGTTTGATGCTCTTAACCGGTCAAAAGTAAAATCTCAAGTTTCAAACAAGTCTAAACCACAAGTGTTTCGGAGAAGGTTTACACGGGTGAATCTTTCAAACCATTTTCGAAAAAGGTTTCTCAGTTTAAAACCTATTCTTTGAAAAAGGAAGGAAGTTTTCAAAAAGACCTAATTTTTTTTTTAAACATTTACTCCTCAAAAGGTTTCAAATGAAATTGCTCAAAAAGAAAATAATCAAGTTTTTCAAACTCCATACTCTCGTTTTATCCCGGTAAAGCCAGTGTGGAAACCAAAGCAAAGCCGTTCAAAACATTTGAAATATTCATTCTCTGAAATGCTTCCGCTACAACAAAAGAATGGCTCTGCTTTGAAAAATCCAAATTCTGGAAGGTTTCCATTCATCTAAAAAACGAATTTTCAAAATGAAACACCGAGTTTCAACAATGGATGGAAAACTTCTTCTTCAAGTTTTAAAACTCCAAGAGAGACATCGGGTTTCTCAAACAAATTTCAAAAGCAAAAGAGTTTTAAATCACCTTTAATTGCATGAGCTTTATTTCAAAATGAAACACCGGTTTTTAGTCCTCGTTGGAATTCAACTTCTTTGTCTCGGATTGACACAACTTACAAATAGATTTCAAAATATGGTAAACCTATTGGCGCCGTGCTTAAATGGGTTCCAAAGGTTGTTTTCTAATCTAATCTCATAATAACTTCTTAGTACTTCAGCTAAGAACTCGTACTTCAATATAATGGCTTCTGGACACATCAGTGCATGACCCGTGCTTCAAAGAAAGGAAAGTGCTTAAATCAATAAAAAGATTTTAAATATTTTTTGTGCACTTATCCTAAAAACATAATGGCTTATGTACACATCACAGTGCATAACCCGCGATTTTCAAAGAAAGGACCCTGTTGTACATTTCAGTGCAACAATCCTAACAAAAAAAGAAGACTTCTCACAAAAAGCTTATCAATGTCTTCTTAATCTTGAGCATAATTTATTCAAAAATTTTCAAATGGTTTTTCAAAACTTTTCAAAATTTTGCTCAAGATATTACTCCCTCAAATCCTTAAAAGCTTAAATTTATTCAAAATGTTCTATTTTTGAGGGGAAGTAATGAAAAGATGTTCCAAAAAGGTCATGCTCAAAAGAAACTGATATGGAATTAAAAAACATTTGTTTCTCCCCATAAGCTATCCAAAAACAAATGTTTTAATCAATCGGTATCAAAAATACCATGGATATGCTATTTTTGAGAGGGAGAAATGTGATTAAAATGTGATTGTCTTGAATCTCAAAAGAGCTCGACTCAGATACAACAAATGAATTGATGAAACTTAAATGTCAGTAATCGAAAGGACTTTGTCCAAGTAGAATGTACCATTTAGAGAAACTTTCTTTGGACTTGACCAAGCCAGGTAATAATTTCAAGCTAGTCTAACTAGTGATGTAAACGTGTCTCGAATCGGTCTTGTTCACTGAAAGTCGATCAATTCAAAAGTGCGAACTCTACCCAACATGTGTATATTTATATTAAAAACTTATGAGCACATGTGAAGGGGAGTATTTCAGAAAATGCAAAACTCTCGAAGTATTAACCAAAATGTGTTTTATATTTATAAACACTTTGAGAGATTTTACAAAAGGTTTTATGGCATGTGATCAATAAACCTAGGATAATCATGGAGTAATAAGGTGATTAATGTTAGGTTTATGTCCTATGATCCGCTAGAGCCGAAGGGATCTACCCAAGGACAACACCAATAGTTTAGTACTAGAAGTTGATGAGGCGAAAAGTGTTACGCTTTTAGGGGGTCATTTAAGCCCTAATCCGTAATTATTTGATCAAATATTGCCTTAAATCGTTCCTTTTGTCATTTTAGGTACTTTGGAGAGGAATTCTGGAAAAGGAAGCATTTTGGACATTTTTGGAGCATAATACCTGACGGCGTCACGCTGGAAAAGTGAAGAAAACGACAAAGTCTCAAAATATGCTGGAAAATGTACCTGACGGCGTCACGCTCTACCAGGTGACGGTGTCACGCTTTGATAACAAGGTGGATGATTTTTACACTAGACGCCCCAGAGAGATTTTGGAGATTTAATACGTGACGGCGTCACGTGTTACAAGATGTAGGTCGTCACGTTTTGTCACCAAGGGAGACGGCCCAAAGAAGATTAGAAGGGGACGGCGTCAGAAGTGGATCTGAGCAATCCGAATAGTGTTTTGGCGGCGAGGTGACGGCGTCACACCATATAAGGTGACGCCGTCAGATTGTAAAATCTATATATATTCATCTAATTTTCATTCATTAGTGTGCATCTTTTTGGAAGAAACCCTAGCTCGTTTTTCTACTGTATTTTTGAGGGTTTTCCAACCTTGAAACTTGGATGCTTAATTGAAGATAAGTCCTTTCCAAATCATTCAATATGTCTATGTATTGTGTGATTATATCTTATGCTTGTCTTTCAATTAACATGCTAGGCTAGGTCTTTATTGTGTTTGCTTAGATCTAATGAAACCTAGCTATTGATTATATGTTGTTGGTTTGTTTGTGATTATTGTGGGTGGGTGAAGTCGATGTTAGGCTTAAGAAAACTGGCTAACCTCCTATACGGTAACTTGCTTGAACGTCTTAAGAAACATGAATCGGATGTGTACTACGATTATTTGGTTGTATTTAATGCATGAGCGAATTCTAATGATCCCATGTTAGGAGCTTTTAGTCGGCTCGACATAGGAGTGAAGTAGGAGCTTATAGAGTTAGGGAAGATCGTACACGGCCCTACGAATGGTTTAAAGGAATACAACCCGTCATCCACACAATTACAACAAACCAATTAACATATAAAAGATAGCTAGGGAGTAAGGAAATCTAAGTAAACACATATTTCTCTCATATAAGTTTCACAACCATTTACTTTTTCTTGTTATTTTATTTTATTTGCAAAAGTAGTTATTTGGGTTAGTTGACTAGCAACTAATTCCGCCCACTCTTCCAAAAACCGAGATTTTTACTTGCTTTCATAAAATATAAAAATACAAAAAGAATCATCCCTCAACCCTTAGACCTAATTAGAGTAGCTTTTCAAGCCTAACGACACTATTCCCCGAGAGAACGATCAATCCCCCGGTACTTGCCACTTCACTATACTACATCGGTCAGGTACACTGCCTGGTGGGGGTTGTAAGCTTCTCAAGATCCCTTGAGAGGTAAAACCTAAGTGCAAAGGTTGCAAAACCCACGCATCAAGTTTTTGGCGCCGCTGCCGGGGAATAGTTATTGTTTAGGTTGAAAATTTTATTTTTACTTAGGTCTACTCATTAGAATCCTTTCTAGTGAGATTTTTATTTTTATTTTTCTAGGTTTTCTTTAGTCTATCTTTTTCTTCGTGTTTTTGTTCGTAACCATTACCATCCGACATCATGGAAGGTGGTAATATCCTTGATCCCAACAACCCACCACAACAAAACATACCCCAACCAAACCCACCTCCTAGAGCCCGTACTTTAGGAGAATACTCCCGTCCTAGCCACCAAGGCTATCGAAACACCATTGAGCTCACCCAAGGAGCCAATGTGTCTCCCTTGCGATCCGACACCATCCGGTTGGTGCAAAGCGGATGTGCATTCCATGGACTTCGTTCCGAAGATCCAAATCAACATCTCAAGGACTTTCTTAAAATCGTAGATTCCATAGACCTTAATGTTGAAACTCGAGAGACTACCTGATTACGTCTCTTCCAATTCTCTCTGCGAGACCAAGCTAGTCAATGGCTAGAACGTCTACCCGCAGGATCCATCACCTCTTGGGATAATCTCACCACTCGCTTCCTTGCTCAAGTTTTCCCACCGGGAAGAACCACAAAGCTAAGGAATGACATCTTGGCGTTCCAACAACGTCAAGGCGAAACCCTCTACGAGGCATGGACTCGATTCAAGGACTTACTCCAAAAAGTCCCTCACCATGGCATAGACCTTTGGCACCAAGTCCAAATTTTCTATGACCATATCAATATCCCAACGAAGCAAACCATTGACCAAGCGGCCGGTGGCAAGCTACGTGATCTAAGTGCGGAACAATCATGGGAACTCATAGAAGATCTTGCTTTCTATGACAACGAAAGTTGGAACGATCCCCGTGATTTGAACAAAACAGTCAAGGCAATATCTTTGCCTTCGAATAATTCAAGCACTTACGACCGTAGGATCATGGAACTTGAAGACCAAGTCAAGTATCTAATGAAATCCTACGAAGCTCCTAAACCTTCAAGCCAAGTGAACAAAATCATTTCCTCATGCAGATTATGCAATGGTCCTCACGACACTCATAACTGCATAGAACTCCCCAAAGAAGCCTTTAAGGAATTCGCATCCTCACGTATCAGCAAGGCAAGGGAAAAATGGCCCATTGTTAATCAGGAGCCTAAGGGACTGAACGAGGGTTATGAGGTATGGAAAGATAAACCAAATTTCAGTTGGAACAGAACTCGTAGTGTATCATTCAATGACTCTCCCCCACTTACATGGTCTGAGCATCATCCTCCTTTAAGTAGGCCTGAGCAGAGTCCTGAGGAAACTCTGCGAAAATTCATTCTCTCTCAAGAAATAAGGCTCTAAAAGCTCGAGAATCAATTCAGACAACTGCAAGCCGACATGAGTAACAAGGTTGGTAACCTGATTAACGTGATAAATGGTCGCCTTGCTAGTGAATTAACGCGAGTCGAAGAGGTCAAGTCCATCACCGTCCTCAGTCAACCACCTTCGCTTGTGAAAATTAAGAGCCCTAGCAAACTCTTCAAACATATGTCACCTGACAGGAAAAAAATTAGGGAACCCTCTACCTCCCCTACACCAAGCCACTTCGTGAACACCACTACCACGATACCTATGCCTAAACCCCATACGGATCAATAGCAAACTGGTAGAAGGAATAGTGAGATTGAAGGCGGCATCCTCAAGGTTGACCATGGGGAGACAAAGAACCCTTTGGATTTGACCAAGAACTCGTCCACTCAAGAGACAAGAAATAAGGAGGAAGCAGATTTTTGAACAAACAACTTCTTTGAAATCTGAAAATCTTTATCTCAAAAAGAAGAATTGTCAAAAAGAACTGCTCAGTTTGAGAAAGATCTTGCAAAACTCGAAGCACAAAGTATCTCTTTCCAACTAAAACTGCAAGAGAAGAATGAGAAAACATTTTCGGAAAACTCTTTGACACCAGTGCTTAAAGGAAAAGAAAAGATTTTTGAAGAGATTTGTGATGATACCAACATCAAGTTTGATAATTTTGACGAACTTGATACAAAAAATATTGAGTTGGAACAAGCTGTGGCATCATTACAAAAAGAAAATGAGCATTTGAAAGAGACTTACAAAAACTTGTTTGATTCAATCAAACGATCAAGAGTTCAGAATCAAATTTCAAATAAATCTGACTCTCAGATCACCCCAAATCATCTTTTTGAAAAAGAAAAATCTGTGCTTCAAAAGAAAATTGTTGAATTGGAAAAGACGATTGCACAACAAACCAAGGATTTTGGTGATGCCAAAAAAGATTTTTCAATTGAAACAGACAAATATGAAAAATATTTTGCACATCTTGAAAATCAAAATGCTTCTTTATATGAAAAACTGGCATCATCAGATCATCTTTCTCTTAAAAAAGAATACAATGATTTGAGAACTTCATACAATGCCTTAAAAGCAAAGTTTGATGCTTTTAACCGGTCAAAAGTAAAATCTCAAGTTTCAAACAAGTCTAAACCACAAGTGTTTCGGAGAAGGTTTACACGGGTGAATCTTTCAAACCATTTTCGAAAAAGGTTTCTCAGTTTAAAACCTATTCTTTGAAAAAGGAAGGAAGTTTTCAAAAAGACCTAATTTTTTTGAAACATTTACTCCTCAAAAGGTTTCAAATGAAATTGCTCAAAAAGAAAAGAATCAAGTTTTTCAAACTCCATACTCTCGTTTTACCCCGGTAAAGCCAGTGTGGAAACCAAAGCAAAGCCGTTCAAAATATTTGAAATATTCATTCTCTGAAATGCTTCCGCTACAACAAAAGAATGGCTCTGCTTTGAAAAATCCAAATTCTGGAAGGTTTCCATTCATCTAAAAAACGAATTTTCAAAATGAAACACCGAGTTTCAACAATGGATGGAAAACTTCTTCTTTAAGTTTTAAAACTCCAAGAGAGACATCGGGTTTCTCAAACAAATTTCAAAAGCAAAAGAGCTTTAAATCACCTTTAATTGCACGAGCTTTATTTCAAAATGAAACACCGGTTTTTAGTCCTCGTTGGAATTCAACTTCTTTGTCTCGGATTGACACAACTTACAAATGGATTTCAAAATATGGTAAACCCATTGGCGCCGTGCTTAAATGGGTTCCAAAGGTTGTTGTCTAATCTAATCTCATAATAACTTCTTAGTACTTCAGCTAAGAACTCGTACTTCAATATAATGGCTTCTGGACACATCAGTGCATGACCCGTGCTTCAAAGAAAGGAAAGTGCTTAAATCAATAAAAAATTTTTAAATATTTTTCGTGCACTTATCCTAAAAACATAATGGCTTATGTACACATCACAGTGCATAACCCGCGATTTTCAAAGAAAGGACCCTGTTGTACATTTCAGTGCGACAATCCTAACAAAAAAAGAAGACTTCTCACAAAAAGCTTATCAATGTCTTCTTAATCTTGAGCATAATTTATTCAAAAATTTTCAAATGGTTTTTCAAAACTTTTCAAAATTTTGCTCAAGATATTACTCCCTCAAATCCTTAAAAGCTTAAATTTATTCAAAATGTTCTATTTTTGAGGGGAAGTAATGAAAAGATGTTCCAAAAAGGTCATGCTCAAAAGAAACTGATATGGAATTAAAAAACATTTGTTTCTCCCCATAAGCTATCCAAAAACAAATGTTTTAATCAATCGGTATCAAAAATACCATGGATATGCTATTTTTGAGAGGGAGAAATGTGATTAAAATGTGATTGTCTTGAATCTCAAAAGAGCTCGACTCAGATACAACAAATGAATTGATGAAACTTAAATGTCAGTAATCGAAAGGACTTTGTCCAAGTAGAATGTACCATTTAGAGAAACTTTCTTTGGACTTGACCAAGCCGGGTAATAATTTTAAGCTAGTCTAACTAGTGATGTAAACGTGTCTCGAATCGGTCTTGTTCACTGAAAGTCGATCAATTCAAAAGTGCGAACTCCCCAACATGTGTATATTTATATTAAAAACTTATGAGCACATGTGAAGGGGAGTATTTCAGAAAATGCAAAACTCTCGAAGTGTTAACCAAAATGTGTTTTATATTTATAAACACTTTGAGAGATTTTACTTTAGGTTTTATGGCATGTGATCAATAAACCTAGGATAATCATGGAGTAATAAGGTGATTAATGTTAGGTTTATGTCCTATGATCCGCTAGAGCCGGAGGGATCTACCCAAGGACAACACCAATAGTTTAGTACTAGAAGTTGATGAGGTGAAAAGTGTTACGCTTTTAGGGGGTCATTTAAGCCCTAATCCGTAATTATTTGATCAAATATTGCCTTAAATCATTCCTTTTGTCATTTAGGTACTTTGGAGAGGAATTCTGGAAAGAAGCATTTTGGACATTTTTGGAGCATAAAAGTGAAGAAAACGACAAAGTCTCAAAATATGCTGGAAAATGTACCTAACGGCGTCACGCTCTACCAGGTGACGGTGTCACGCTTTGACAACAAGGTGGATGATTTTTACACTAGACGCCCCAGAAAGATTTTGGAGATTTAATACGTGACGGCGTCACGTGTTACAAGATGTAGGTCGTCATGTTTTGTCACCAAGGGAGAAGGCCCAAAGAAGATTAGAAGGGGACGGCGTCAGAAGTGGATCTGAGCAATCCGAATAGTGTTTTGGCGGCGAGGTGACGGCGTCACACCATATAAGGTGACGCCGTCAGATTGTAAATTCTATATATATTCATCTAATTTTCATTCATTAGTGTGCAACTTTTGGGAAGAAACCCTAGCTCGTTTTTCTACTGTATTTTTGAGGGTTTTCCAACCTTGAAACTTGGATGCTTAATTGAAGATAAGTCCTTTCCAAATCATTCAATATGTCTATGTATTGTTTGATTATATCTTATGCTTGTCTTTCAATTAACATGCTAGGCTAGGTCTTTATTGTGTTTGCTTGGATCTATGAAACCTAGCTATTGATTATATGTTGTTGGTTTGTTTGTGATTGTTGTGGGTGGGTGAAGTCGATGTTAGGCTTAAGAAAAATGGTTAACCTCCTATATGGTAACTTGCTTGAACATCTTAAGAAACATGAATCGGATGTGTACTACGATTATATGGTTGTATTTAATGCATGAGCAAATTCTAATGATCCCATGTTAGGAGCTTTTAGTCGGCTCGACATAGGAGTGAAGTAGGAGCTTATAGAGTTAGGGAAGATCGTACACGGCCCTACGAATGGTTTAAAGGAATACAACCCGTCATCCACACAATTACAACAAACCAATTAACATGTAAAAGATAGCTAGGGAGTAAGGAAATCTAAGTAAACACATATTTCTCTTATATAAGTTTCACAACCATTTACTTTTTCTTGTTATTTTATTTTATTTGCAAAAGTAGTTATTTGGGTTAGTTGGCTAGCAACTAATTCCGCCCACACTTCCAAAAACCGAGATTTTTACTTGCTTTCAAAAAACATAAAAATATAAAAAGAATCATCCCTCAACCCTTAGACCTAATTAGAGTAGCTTTTCAAGCCTAACGACACTATTCCCCGAGAGAACGATCAATCCCCCGGTACTTGCCACTTCACTATACTACATCGGTCAGGTACACTGCCTGATGGGGGTTGTATGCTTCTCAAGATCCCTTGAGAGGTAAAACCTAAGTGCAAAGGTTGCAAAACCCACGCATCATTACATCCTGACGGCATCAGGCTAGTGGATGATCACAGAAATAAAAGTTTTTATAAATTGCTTATGTGTGATATTCTGCCGTGAGATATAATATATACTATATTATTCCTGCAGACGCCATTCTTTATTCCAGTGAATCGGCAAAAAATTTTCATTCCACAAGCATTATATCCTTATATACGAATTTGCCGCCGATTTTACGCAGGTTTTCCTAGAATTTTTTTCCTCAGGTTTTAAAACAAATTACCGTGGACAAGAAAGATTGAAACATGGAATCAAAGTCATGAACATCAAGCTTTTTGGAGTCACCTTTGATCTTGGAACTTTTCATCATCTTGGAAGAAGAACTAACCATGTTACCCACACGAATCCACATCAAAACGAATCAAGGGGAGTAACTTTGTTTTCATCTTTCATTTCCCTCTACTTTTTACATCTTTTATGTGGAACATGGGGGACAATGTTCGTTAAGTGTAAGGGGTAAAATGAAGACACTTAGAAAATGTTATTACGTCCTTTATTTTTGTTTGTTTAATGGTAGATGTGTTAATAAAACCGAGAGAAATATTTGTAGGGCAATTCTTAGCCCCGCAAAGTTAAAATTTTTTACAAACGTTTAGCGAGTGAAACTTTAGTCCTTAATAAGCGCTCATGGATGGGAAATTGTATGACCTAGCACCAAAAACACGTAACCACTAAAAAAATTTTCCTAAATATGTGAGTGTCGCCTAGAATTGGTTAGGAAAAGCCATTCATTGTTTGATGCTTGTGTGTGTACCGGTAGCCTATTAGAATTCTAAACTTGCGTTAGTGACACATTCCTAAATCCACCCAAGTGGAACTACATACTGTGAGGAAACCTTCAAGCCAAGTGAACAAAATCACTTCCTCATGCAGATTATGCAATGGTCCTCACGACACTCATAACTGCATAGAACTCCCCAAAGAAGCCTTTAAGGAATTCGCATCCTCACGTATCAGCAAGGCAAGGGAAAAATGGCCCATTGTTAATCAGGAGCCTAAGGGACTGAACGAGGGTTATGAGGTATGGAAAGATAAACCAAATTTCAGTTGGAACAGAACTCGTAGTGTATCATTCAATGACTCTCCACACTTACATGGTCTGAGCATCATCCTCCTTTAAGTAGGCCTGAGCAGAGTCCTGAGGAAACTCTGTGAAAATTCATTCTCTCTCAAGAAATAAGGCTCTAAAAGCTCGAGAATCAATTTAGACAACAGCAAGCCGAAATGAGTAACAAGGTTGGTAACCTGATTAACGTGATAAATGGTCGCCTTGCTAGTGAATTAACGCGAGTCGAAGAGGTCAAGTCCATCACCGTCCTCAGTCAACCACCTTCGCCTGTGAAAATTAAGAGCCCTAGCAAACTCTTCAAACATATGTCACCCGACAGGAAAGAAATTAGGGAACCCTCTACCTCCCCTACACCAAGCCACTTCGTGAACACCACTACCACGATACCTATGCCTAAACCCCATACGGATCAACAACAAACTGGTAGAAGGAATAGTGAGATTGAAGGCGGCATCCTCAAGGTTGACCATGGGGAGACAAAGAACCCTTTGGATTTGACCAAGAACTCGTCCACTCAAGAGACAAGAAATAAGGAGGAAGCAGATAAGGTGCTCAAGGAGCCCCAAGAATCCCTAGGATTAATTGATAGCTTCCTTATGGAGGAACTTGAGAAAGGAACGGCAAGACTCTCCATTGGGTTCAGGAGTAGGATAGAGGAAGACGACCTTGACGTTTTTAAGGTCTCCTGCACCACCAGGAAAAAGGTCATAACCAACGCCTATGTAGACCCTAACTACCCAATGAATGCAATCTCTTTTTCCTTGTACAACGAAGCTTTTGCTGAGCAACTCTTGTATAAGGGATTTAATTTCGTCGGGATAATCAGAAGAGTACCTGTTATGATTGGGAAATTCATCTATGACATTGAACTCACTGTAATCAATGACATGGACTCAATCATTAACCCCACATTAACTAGCCTGATCTTGGGAAAACCATTCGTAAAAGCAACAGGAGTAATACTGGATGAGAGCGACAATAGCGCGCTATTTACTGATAGTGTCAGGAAAGTAATCTTTAGGGGAGGTAATGAAGAAGTGTATGAATATCAACCAATGTTGGTTGGTAACACTAAGGAATTGCGAAGAAGAGGTCCAGGGAAGATAAAGCGAGGTGACCTGGACAACCTCAAAATACCTTGTATGATCGGGCATAGACATTTTATAATGTTTACATTGACACATGTTTGCCCAAGAACGTGATGTCTTTGTTTCATTACAGCAATATTTGCATAATGGGAATGATTTACAAGGGAGAAGAGGTCGTTGGTGTAGACGAAAATGTGCATGTGTCTGTGGGCAATATGACATTTACAATGAGCTTCACGATCGTTGATAATATTGAGGAGTACATCGACCCTAGGCTATCACAGGTCGTCTTTGGAGCACCATTTTGCGAAATCACAAACTTGGTCGTGGATGAGCGCAACGGGATCATGATTTTCACCGATGGAATTAGAAAAATTTCGTACCAAGCCCCTTATAAGATGAGGGAATTCGCAGGAATTGATTGTGAAGGGCTCGATGGACTAGGTGCTCAACTTGTGTTATGTGATGACGATGTAAGAAGAGGGTGTAAGAACACTCTCGATTTGTCGTGTGGATTCTTCAAAGGGGTTAGTGAGCTTAGTTCCAAATACCATAAGGACCCCTTTGGATTCGAGGACCCGAAATACCTTCACTACGAGAGTGACACCGATAGTGGTCCCGAGGATGACCTAGGAACCGTGACCAATGATGAAGTCACGTAACAGAGTGACTTTGAGTCTAGCTACAAGACTCATTAATAAAGAAAAGCGCTTCTTCGGAGGCAACCCAAGCTTTATATGTTTTGTGTGTTTGTTCATTTGAATTTATTTGTTTCCGTATGTATGTTTTATTTTTATTGTTATTGATTCATGTTTCAAATTAAAATTGTGAAAATGCTTTATTTTGTTTTTAACTTCGTCTTAACTACATATAAAGGTATTTTGCAAAAGATAAGTGTAAGGGAAATCTAAATTTGTTTATAAGAACGAATTGGACATGAATTGTAGCGATATAAAATGAACGTACATATTAGTATTTGTTCGAGTCAAATGCTTGTATCGAGTCATAATGAAATTTTACAGGATTCCAGGAAGTGAGGTAATTGTTTTTCCAGAAATTTTCCGGAAACTAAACATAAGGATTCTGTCAGATCAATTCTGACAGCGTCAGGCATTAAACCCTGACGGCATCAGGCTTTGATTCCAGAAAAAGTTTTTAAAATTTAGTTTTTCTGCCGGATTATAAAAATTACCGCATCTTTAATTCCAGGAATCTGCAAAAATTTTCATTCCACAAGCATTATATCCTTATATAGAATTTGCCGCCGATTTTACGCAAGGTTTTCCTAGATTTTTTTCTCAGGTTTAACAAATTACGTTGGACAAGAAGATGAACATGGAATCAAGTTCATGACATCAAGCTTTTGGAGTCACTTTGATCTTGGAACTTTTACATCATCTTGGAAGAAGAACTAACCATGTTACCACACGATCCACATCAAACGAATCAGGGGAGTATTTGTTTCATCTTTCATTTTCTCTACTTTTACATCTTTTATGTGAACATTGGGGACAATGTTCGGTTTAAGTGTAAGGGGGTAAATGAAGACACCTTAGAAAATGTTATTACGCTTTATTTTTGTTTTGTTTAATGGTAGATGTGTAATAAAACCGAGAGAAATATTTGTTAGGGCAATTTTAGCGCAAAGTTAAAATTTTTTACAACGTTTAGGAGTGAAACTTTAGTCTTAATAAGCGTCTCATGGATAGGGAATTGTATGACTAGCACAAAAACCGTACCACTAAAAAAAATTTCCCTAAATATGTGAGGTTCGCCCCTAGAATTGTTAGGAAAAGCATTCATTGTTGATGCTTGTGTGTGTACCGGTAGCCTATAGATTCTAGAACTTGCGTTAGTGACCATCCTAAATCCACAAGTGAGACTACATATGTGAGGTTCCTTTTGTCATTTTAGGTACTTTGGAGAGGAATTCTGGAAAAGGAAGCATTTTGGACGTTTTTGGAGCATAAAAGTGAAGAAAACGACAAAGTCTCAAAATATGCTGGAAAATGTACCTGACGGCGTCACGCTCTACCAGGTGACGGCGTCACGCTTTGACAACAAGGTGGATGATTTTAACACTAGACGCCCCAGAAAGATTTTGGAGATTTAATACGTGACGGCGTCACGTATTACAAGATGTAGGTCGTCACGTTTTGTCACAAAGGGAGACGGCCCAGAGAAGATTAGAAGGGGACGGCGTCAGAAGTGGATCTGAGCAATCCGAATAGTGTTTTGGCGGCGAGGTGACGGCGTCACACCCTATAAGGTGACGCCGTCAGATTGTAAATTCTATATATCTTTGTCTAATTTTCATTCATTAGTGTGCAACTTTTTGGAAGAAACCCTAGCTCATTTTTCTACTGTATTTTTGAGGGTTTTCCAACCTTGAAACTTGGATGCTTAATTGAAGATAAGTCCTTTCCAAATCATTCAATATGTCTATGTATTGTTTGATTATATCTTATGCTTGTCTTTCAATTAACATGCTAGGCTAGGTCTTTATTGTGTTTGCTTGGATCTAATGAAACCTAGCTATTGATTATATGTTGTTGGTTTGTTTGTGATTGTTGTGGGTGGGTGAAGTCGATGTTAGGCTTAAGAAAACTGGCTAACCTCCTATACGGTAACTTGCTTGAACGTCTTAAGAAACATGAATCGGATGTGTACTACGATTATATGGTTGTATTTAATGCATGAGCGAATTCTAATGATCCCATGTTAGGAGCTTTTAGTCGGCTCGACATAGGAGTGTAGTAGGAGCTTATAGAGTTAGGGTGGCGTCAGGCATTAAACCCTGAAGGCGTCAGGCTTTGATTCCAGAAAAAGTTTTTAAAATTTAGTTTTTCTGCCGGATTATAAAAATTACCGCATCTTTAATTCCAGGAATCTGCAAAAATTTTCATTCCACAAGCATTATATCCTTATATAGAATTTGCCGCCGATTTTACGCAAGGTTTGCCTAGATTTTTTTCTCAGGTTTAACAAATTACGTTGGACAAGAAGATGAACATGGAATCAAGTTCATGACATCAAGCATTTGGAGTCACTTTGATCTTGGAACTTTTACATCATCTTGGAAGAAGATCTAACCATGTTACCACACGATCCACATCAAACGAATCAGGGGAGTATTTGTTTCATCTTTCATTTTCTCTACTTTTACATCTTTTATGTGAACATTGGGGACAATGTTCGGTTTAAGTGTAAGGGGAGTAAATGAAGACACCTTAGAAAATGCTATTACGCTTTATTTTTGTTTTGTTTAATGGTAGATGTGTAATAAAACCGAGAGAAATATTTGTTAGGGCAATTTTAGCGCAAATTTAAATTTTTTTACAACGTTTAGGAGTGAAACTTTAGTCTTAATAAGCGTCTCATGGATAGGGAATTGTATGACTAGCACAAAAACCGTACCACTCAAAAAAAAAATTTCCCTAAATATGTGAGGTTCGCCCCTAGAATTGTTAGGAAAAGCATTCATTGTTGATGCTTGTGTGTGTACCGGTAGCCTATAGATTCTAGAACTTGCGTTAGTGACCATCCTAAATCCACAAGTGAGACTACATATGTGAGGTTCCTTTTGTCATTTTAGGTACTTTGGAGAGGAATTCTGGAAAAGGAAGCATTTTGGATGTTTTTGGAGCATAAAAGTGAAGAAAACGACAAAGTCTCAAAATATGCTGGAAAATGTACCTGACGGCGTCACGCTCTACCAGGTGACGGCGTCACGCTTTGACAACAAGGTGGATGATTTTAACACTAGACGCCCCAGAAAGATTTTGGAGATTTAATACATGACGGCGTCACGTATTACAAGATGTAGGTCGTCACGTTTTGTCACAAAGAGAGACGGCCCAGAGAAGATTAGAAGGGGACGGCGTCAGAAGTGGATCTGAGCAATCCGAATAGTGTTTTGGCGGCGAGGTGACGGCGTCACACCCTATAAGGTGACGCCGTCAGTTTGTAAATTCTATATATCTTCGTCTAATTTTCATTCATTACTGTGCAACTTTTGGGAAGAAATCCTAGCTCGTTTTTCTACTGTATTTTTGAGGGTTTTCCACCCTTGAAACTTGGATGCTTAATTGAAGATAAGTCCTTTCCAAATCATTCAATATGTCTATGTATTGTTTGATTATATCTTATGCTTGTCTTTCAATTAACATGCTAGGCTAGGTCTTTATTGTGTTTGCTTGGATCTAATGAAACCTAGCTATTGATTATATGTTGTTGGTTTGTTTGTGATTGTTGTGGGTGGGTGAAGTCGATGTTAGGCTTAAGAAAACTGGCTAACCTCCTATACAGTAACTTGCTTGAACGTCTTAAGAAACATGAATCGGATGTGTACTACGATTATATGGTTGTATTTAATGCATGAGCGAATTCTAATGATCCCATGTTAGGAGCTTTTAGTCGGCTCGACATAGGAGTGAAGTAGGAGCTTATAGAGTTAGGGAAGATCGTACACGGCCCTACGAATGGTTTAAAGGAATACAACCCGTCATCCACACAATTACAATAAACCAATTAACATGTAAAAGATAGCTAGGGAGTAAGGAAATCTAAGTAAACACATATTCCTCTTATATAAGTTTCACAACCATTTACTTTTTCTTGTTATTTTATTTTATTTTCAAAAGTAGTTATTTGGGTTAGTTAGCTAGCAACTAATTCCGCCCACTCTTCCAAAAACTGAGATTTTTACTTGCTTTCATAAAACATAAAAATACAAAAAGAATCATCCCTCAACCCTTAGACCTAATTAGAGTAGCTTTTCAAGCCTAACGATACTATTCCTCGAGAGAACGATCAATCCCTCGGTACTTGCCACTTCATTATACTACATCGGTCAGGTACACTGCCTGATGGGGGTTGTAAGCTTCTCAAGATCCCTTGAGAGGTAAAACCTAAGTGCAAAGGTTGCAAAACCCACGCATCAGAAGTCCTTAGGTATGATTGAAAAAAGGAGTAAAGAAATGAAAGGAGAAAGAAGGGGTTGAAGAATTAAAAAAAGAAAAGTTATTGAAAGGGTGAAAAGAAATAGCCCTCCAAATGTTCAACCTTATGGCAGAAACCGGGTTCAATTCATATGCTACTCGTTGTTACTAAGGTGACACCGGTATTGAAGACAAGACGTCATGGACCCAGTGACGTACTGCACTTAACCCTCTAGCCACTCGGGTATCTCTTAAAAGGTACTTGTTTCATTTTTCACGAAGAACCTTGCATAATCTATCGACCTCTCACTCCGAGATGTGTTGATATTGAAAAGGAGGCCCTCTGCTCCATGCCTCCAACGACTAAAACTAAAACGCACGTAATCGAGTCTAGAGCCATGAGATTCATCAAAAGATCTCTTAGGATACACTTCCAAAGCTTAGACTTGTGTTCACCAAAAATGACACAAGTTGTATAAGAGTCTTATATTAGATCTACGGATCTTGCCTTATCTATTATGGTGGTTATTTGTTTCAAACGGTCTACAGTCCTGGAGTGATACTTCGGTGTACTTCAGCGACTCACCTGAATTGTGGGTATACTTCGGTATATCTGTTGTAAGCCTTCTTGAGCGTATCCAATTCAGGAATAGCCTTTGTAAGGATTAGAGAGAGTCTTCACACTATGATGTTGATTATCTCGAAGTCTGAGCCTGTAAGTGCTGTAAATCCCGCTAAGGAGATTCCTTTCACGAATCGAATCCTGAAAATGTGGGTAGGTACTTAGATTTTATCCAAAGTATCGATAACTGTCCTTATTAGGATTGGACGGCTGATGTGCCCGACCAAGGTGAATGGAATCAAGACATTCATCAGTAAAACAATCGTAGTGGTCTAATCTCTATGAAAAGTCCACAGTGATCGATTGGAGATTATTACTAACGTTTACCATGCAGCTACCAATGAATGTTCCTTGGAGAAAGACCGTTACCATCATTCAAAGATCCACATGCTCATACCCAGCAAAGCTCTCTTCAAAGATCAAAGCAAAGCAAATTTCAGAACGTTTCTAATTCAAAGTCAAAGAACCTACAAAGTAAAGAAACAAAGATTAAAGTCAAAGAAAAGAGAACTTCACAAAGATTCAAAATCAAACAAAGTATGAGCATGTTGGAAAAGACGTAAAGACACCAATATTTGAAGATGTTGATCAAAGGCAAGAAAGATCAAGAGATTATACTAAAGATCACAAAGCATGATTGGAACTGCAAGTTACGCTCTTGAAGGGTTACTGTAAGTCTGTAACTGCAAAAAATGTTTTTTTGCCTAATTTTGCCCATGTGAAATAACTATTTTACCCTCGCCTACTACAGGGACATTTTTTGCAAGAACATTTTTTTGCAGTTTACTATTCATTTTCTCTTTGACTTCCCATCACCACTACCTTTTACCACCACACAATCATCACCACCACCCTCCACCACACAACCACCACCATGCTTCTGATCAAAAATACGGTTTAGTTCATCATTTAAGAAATTGAGGGGAACAGTGATAATTAGATGACCAAAAAACATAAAACAGAACAATAACTGATGAACCAAAAAGATAACACAAGACAATGATGAACAAAAAACAACTAATGTTCATCAACTTAAAAAACATAAACTAACTGATGAACCTATAACCTATGTTAACACAAATAAACTAACTGACGAACAAACATAATAGCTAAAATAAATAAACTGGCGAATCTGTGATAACATAATATCTAAAAGTCAATATTGATGAACCAAAAACAACTAATGTTCATCAACTAAAAAAGCATAAACTAACTGGTGAACCTATAACCTATGATAACACAAATAAACAAACTGATGAACCTATAATAACATAATAGCAAAAATAAACAAACTGATGAACCTATAATAACATAATAGCTAAAAGTCAATAACTGATGAACTAAACAAAATTGTTTCATCAATTAATGAACTGATAAACTATAAAAATGATCATCAGTTGAGAACTGATTGTCGATGAACCGATGAACTAAACAAAAAGTGATGAACTAAACCCTAAACTCAACACCCAAAACCCTAATTCCTAAACTACTGTTCATGAATAAAATTTGATGAACCGAAGTAACTGATTAGCAAAATGTCATTTTTAACATGTGATATCTCACTCATATGACATCGGATTTGAGTGAATAAAAAACATGAATAAAGATTGACCTAAAATCTATAACTTTTATGTTTTACAATTTTTCTAATTCGAATTTAAATTGGACAAATTTATGGTCAAAAAATCAATAAAACACAATACGTACATTTTTTTTTAAAAAAATAACGACTAAAAAACATGACTTTTTGAATCTTACATTAATAAAAGGGCAAATTGCACAAAAGTGTATCCAACATAGCCTCAATTTCAATTTAAGGTACTCTATTTTTTTTTCTACAATTTAGTGTACTCAACTTATATTTGATTGCAATGTAAGACATATAACGGGTTTCACAGTTATTTTATAATGAAAAAATTACATGTTTCATCCCTATGGTTTATCCCAAATAACACTCGTAGTCCCTATTTCATCTTGATTATGCCAGACATACGTTTTACTCCGTTTTTATACGTTTTGTCCATTTTTTTATGTTTTCATCAATTTTTTTACGTTTTCGACCGTTTTTTACATTTTCGACCTTTTCTTACGTTTTCGCCTGTTTTATTACGTTTCGCCCGCTTTTTTACTTTTTCGTTTGTTTTTTATGTGATGGTCCTTTTTTTACGTTTTCATCTGTTCTTTTTTTTGCTTTTTCATCCATTTTTTTAAGTTACCATCTTTTTTTTTTCTAGGAAAGCTATTACACAGAGACTCAAAGTTCAAGAGAACAAGCTTCAAAGATCAAAGATCAAGGTCACAAAAGAGAGATCTCAATGATCACTCTTAGGGGGAGATTGTTAGCATTAGAAATATTGATCATTTATGTAATTAAAGAGAGATCTCAATGATCGCCCCTTAGGGGGAGATTGTTAGCAATAGAAGTGAAGATCATTATTGAGTCGATAAGTATTGTAATAGGTTAACGTTTAATAGTTATTAAAATGCTAGTCCATTTAAGTTAATGTAAAGCCTTAACGGCTCGGCCCAATAGAAGGCCCGAGGTCCGGCCCATTGAGGCCTTTGTAATAAATATATAAAACCTCCTAGGCTTGTTAGGAGGGTGTGGGAGTTCATTAATAAAAGCATATTGTACACATAGTTCTCTCCACCTCTCTCTACCTTTTTCTCTCTCTAGAATACTTACTTTCTCTCTCTAAAATATATGTGTGTGAAGTGATAATATTGGGTCATAACAAGATGATTGTGGATTGGTTGGCAAAATGTAACTTTTTTTTAGAATGACAATATTTTTCACACCTATACCATCTCAAAATATTTCTAACAAATGCCACTAGTGAAGCTTGAACCCACAATTAAAAACAAAATGTACTTCTTGTCTGCAATTAAGAACAAAACTTGCAACCTAGCAAAAAGATAGAGCACGTTGATATGCCACAAAATGTACTCGAAGTTACAGTACAAGCTACTATGAAACAAAGTATTCATACTTATTTGTTAAGAGAAAAGTTCAATCAGAAACTATTATTTTCTTGCATAATGAGAGATAAATCTTAGCCATTTATTTGGTAAAGAAAAAGATATTATTTAATACTTTTATTGAAAACCCACTTACAATTTTTTTTTTAAATTACATGTCACAAAAACTGTAAATTGTTAACCTACACAAATCACACAATCGTGACGAGCATTTAATATCTTTTAATAGAGGGACACTTTTAAATACTTTCGCTAAACTTATTTTTTTTGGCATTTTTTGGGTTTTCTCGGTGCAGTATTTTGTTTGATATATCACATGAGATATAACGCTAATATGTATGTTCGAACACTTAACATGCCGTCATAAAATGAGTGGATTTTAATTAAAAAAGAGGGGTGATAGAGGATGCAAGAGGGTGTTTTATTTTAGTTAAAAACACGTAGCACTGAAGTAGACACGTATATATCATTATATGTAATATCCTGAGAAAAACCCCAATTATTAACAAACACTAAACATGAAGTAATTGTATGTTACTGTTCATGCACCCATTTTTAGGCAAAATTTTAAACTTTTGTTTACACTATACAACTCTAAATCATTATGTGCTATGTGATTCACACTTACCTAGAATGAGCTCACACGCAACCCACAATGACCTGGACAAGGCACAACGTAACTATGGATCAGTTTTGATCACAAGTGCAACACTTTGCACTCACAACTCCCACATATGAGTATTACATCTCAGTGGACCCCGCAATACCCACATATGAGGTTTACATCTCAGTGGAACTCACAATACCCACATATGAAGTTTTCACCTCAGTGGACCCCATTATACGAATACGGGTTATAATACACACTTATGGGACCCACATCCTTGTGGGCCCCACAATAACAAAATATAATATAATATTCCATGTAGGACCCACATTGTCCTCAAGTGGGCCCCACATGACCGGAATTAACTATGCTACTCTAATTGGGCCTATACGACCCAACAACAAACATGTGAGCCCAAAACTACTACACGGATCATATTTAATTTCATTTTGGGCCGAAGGAACTCCCAAGCCCAATTCAAGCCCAATCCAATACCCATTTTGCTACACGAGTTCGTGAGCCTATGCACGTTTACTTTTGCATTCGTTTTCGCGATTCTCACAAGCAACCTATGGAACAAAAGGCACTACCTCATTCTTTGCACCCAAAAGAATCGAGATCAACGATTATCTCACCAAAATACATACAAATGAATAGTAAACGAGGGGCAAATCATAGCGAGGTTACAACTTTTCCAAACTTACCCAACTTTACTCAAATCGTGTAAACGAGTTTCTATTGATCCCAATGTGTTCTAAAACCACTCAAATGACTTCTTAAACGTTCCAAACTGACTCACAATGGTTCTCACGAACTCACAACATGTATTTTGATGTACACTTATTCATTTGGTCACGTTAAATCTCACTTGGACTCCTAAGCGTACCACGACTTCCACAACTTCCACAAAGGATTCACAAGACCTAATAACCCTATCTATAACTCACCACAACGTGTACAAACCACAACTTGATCACAAGGTGACCATTTGGTCACGTTACAATATCAAACGGACCCTTTTTGTTATTCTGCTACCAAACGCACCCTTAAAACGAGTTCACACTTGAACTCTTGACCCCCAAAGAACCTCAAGACAACAATACTACTCCTACTCACTTGTTTCACCAAGGACTCGAAATAAAATCCAACTTCTAGAACCCTTGGCCTCGTCATCACATAAAACTGACTCCATATACACATGGATAAGCAAGTTGCTATCCAATCAACCTAGCCTACTCTCCCTACTCATTATCTCATTTACATATTCCCTTTGTCCCATACACTTGCGTCCCTATCTAAAGGTCATACCTTCCCATGCAAAAGAAACCAACGTATACTCACTCAAAACTCACACACACTCTTCTTTGTTCACTGCTGCATACTGAGGAGAAGCCAAGGCCTCCCAAGTTGTTCCTAAGCTCGTACAAGCTCACCACAAGCTTCACTCAAGCCCTTGTTGTGCCATCTATCGAGTTACAAGCTCACAAGTCCCTCACCAAGCTTCCACAGTTCATAATCTTCCCACCTTTGAAGGTGTAGTAAGTGTTTTCAAACACTTAGTTTATTTTAATCTCATTATCATGTTTTCTATTCGATTATGACACCAACACTTTGGCCAAATTTCTCATATGTCTCGTTATGTTCATGCCTCACAAAAACTCTCACTCACATCCCAGTACACCTAAGAATGAAACCATGAACTCATTACAAGCTTAACCATACTCTAAAATACCAAATAACACACGTTTACAAGTAAACTTCGCCTGTATCGAGAAACTGCTAATATTTTTCTAAGTGTTTTCAAAGGATTTCATCACTATACTTTGGACTCGTTATTTGGAATTTATACGTACAACCTATACATATTTTTATACGAACTGATTCTATGGAACCTAAAAAATCAAGCTACACTAAGCTCACACTCTCACAAGCTTGTTTAAGCTGTCTCACAAGCTCATTTCATAGCTACCTTACTCGTTCACAGAATCCTTATAACAACATAATGGGCTAAAGCCCATCACTCTCACATCTCGTTGTGGCCTGTTACACGGCCCAACAACACCCACTCTCACTTTGGCAAGGCCCAATATGAGCCCAAGAACCACCAAACCCATTTGGAAACCCACTGGACCCACAGAAGACCCAATGGGCCTTAACAGATCATGTTAAGCCCATTTACACTTTAATAAATTCGAAATAAGCTATAAGCTCTAATTAGCCTACTGATAAGCTACTATAACATTTTATAAGCTTATGGAAACTTAATAAACTACTTGGAATAAGGTCATAAGCTAAAATGTTGTTTTAGACTAAAAATGCAAAAGATATAAAGTCAAGGGACTAAAACTGTCAATATTGGAAACTATGGGTTAAAACTGTAATTTTTGTAAGTTAAGGTTACAAACAGTAAATATAAAGTATTTTGAGTCACTTGTGTAAATTTGGAGGTATAATGATCTAAAATGAATATTTTATACATAAAGGACTAGTTTTGTAAAGTTTCTAAACTACAAGGACTAAAACTGTAAATTCTGCAAACTTGGTGTTAAAACAGTACATTTGAAATCTTTTT
>LBNU01037208.1:10735-26109 GCA_014162995.1 Artemisia annua | reverse complement strand
TACAATTGGATAATGAAAAAGCAACTTGGACCTAGGATATTTCCCAACACGGGTTGGATGAGTAACTTTGTGGGAAGAGTAAAAGGATTACCTGTTTTTGTAGGAAACTTCACATATGTTACCGATTTCATGATTGTAGAAGATATCCGTCCGGTAATAGAGGGTTGCCTAAGTCAATTAGTGTTTGGAGAACTGTTTATTGAGGCCTCTAAAATGAATTATGACCCATCTCTAGGGATAGTTAGATTCAAGGATGAGACCGATGAGATAGCCTACCAAATGCCTTATAAGATAGAGCAGTATCGACTCTTATCCAACCTTGAGAAAGAGCATAAGCAAGCGGTCTACTATAGGAATGATGAGGATAGACGTAGAGGAGTAGACTATGTTATGGGTAGAATATTTGGTTTCTACAAAGAATGCTTGCAACTAGGTCCGGAATATAAGACTAAGCAAGAGGATGACCTAGAGACCGTGACCAACGATGGAGTCACGTAATAGAGAGTGACTTTGAGTCTAGCTACAAGACTCGTTAATAAAGAAAAGCGCTTCTTGGGAGGCAACCCAAGCTTTATTTGTTTTATTTATTTGTTTGGTTAATTTTATTTGTTTCCGTATGTGTGTTTTATTTTTATTGATAATGGTTCATGTTTCAAATTAAATTGTGAAAATGCTTTATTTTGTTTTTGACTTCGTCTTAACTACATATAAAGGTATTTAGCAAAAGATAAGTGTAAGGGAAATCTAAATTTGTTTTTAAAGAACGAATTGAACATGAATCATAACAATATTAAATAAACATACATATTAGTATTTGTTTGAGTCAAATGCTTGTATCGAGTCATAATGAAGTTTTGCAGGATTCCAGGAATTAAGGCATTGATTTTTCCAGAAATTTTCCGGAAACTAAACATAAAAAATCTGTCAGATCAGTTCTGACGGCGTCAGGGTTCACAACCAGACGGTGTCAGACAATAATTTTCTGAAAATTTTGCAAGTTTTGTTTTTCTGCCGAGATTGTGGAAATTTGCTAAATCTTTAACTTATAAACTCCAGGAATCAGCAAACACTCATTCCACAAGCATTATATCCTTATATAGATTTTACTACCAATTTTACACGAGGTTTACCTTGATTGTTTTCTCAGGTTTAACAGGTTATATTGGACAAGGAGACGTACATGGAATCAAGCTTTTGGCGCTGCTTTAATCTTGAAGCTTCTACATCATCTTGGAAGAAGATCTAACCATGTTACGACACCATCCACACCAAATGAATCAGGGGAGTATCTGTTTCATTCTTTCATTTTCTCTACTTTTACATCTTTTTATTTGAACATTGGGGACAATGTTCAGCTTAAGTGTAAGGGGGTAAATGAAGACACCTTAGAGATTACAACTGCACTTGATTTTTTTTGTTTAATGGTAGATGTGTAATAAAACTGAGAGAAATATTTGTTAGGGCAATTTTAGCACCAAATCTAAATTTTTTTACAACATATAGGAGTGAAACTTTAGTCTTAATAAGCGTCTCATGGATAGGAGTCATATGACTAGCACAAAAACCGTACCACTAAAAAAAATTTCCACCCCAAATATGTGAGGTTTGCCCCTAGATTTGTTAGGAAAAGCATTTATGCTTGTGTTTGTACCGGTATTATTTAGATTCTAGAACTTGCGTTAGTGACCATCCCAAGTCCACAAGTGAGACTACATTCGTGTAGTTAGATTTACTACATGATAAGAGGCATTAGGATAACCCCTTGTTTTACACCCGTGTTATTATAATTACATTGACTTCATTGGTCAAGTAATTCTCCCACACCTTTGCGATGTACTCATTTTTAGTACACGATACCCCTAGTACAACCCCCAGAGCCTATCTTTTTCGTTTCTAACTTTAAGCATTTTACTTAAAGGAAGAATTTGTTTACAATCCACCCCCAAATGTACACCCAAATCGCCTTAGCCTACCTTGTATGCACTCATCTTTAGTGCATTATTGTGACAACATTTGTTTAAACCCTTAGTTAATTGTCTAATTGATTACATGGTTGCTAAGTCGAGTCATATCTTGTACATATTGTTTTGGGACGATTGGGACACATGGGTAAAGTACTATTGTAATGAAGTAATGGGGAAGAAGTGAATTATTACCCCATATGTGCGTTAATATTTTAAAGTACTCCAAGTGTTTCGATTATCTTAATTCGAGTAATTAAAATAAGTTATTTGTAAAGTATGTAAAAGTTCAAGTGTAAGGGGGGAACCGAGGCCCGTATGATGTATTTTTGTGGATGGTAGGGCAAGAGTTATGCAAAAAAAAAAAAAAAAAAAAAAAAAAAAAAAAAAAAAAAAAAAAAAAAAAAAAAGAGAAAAAAAAACATACGGACTACCATCCCGTTTCCTTTTATGTTTATTTTTATATTTTTGTTATTTTCTAATTAGCTTAAGTTGAGTTGAGTCTTGGCTTAGCAACGCCGCATCGTACATGTATTTGATCTAGATAATTAACTCGCCACCAGTAAAAAGTATCCTTTATTCCAACAAACCGTGTTTATCGTATCCCTACACCTAACATTACAACCCTTGAAAAGCCCTCTTTGATAGTTTATCTTAGGTGCTTACGCCTAGTGGGGGAGGTTTTTGATCCTTTCCCAAGCCTATGGTAATCTATTTGCTATGACAAGTAGTGAGTGATATTTTTCCATTTCCATTTAGTTATATAGGTTTATAACACCCGAGAGATGAGAGTATCCAAACACTATTTGTGAGGTGCTAGTGTATGGTTTCCGTGCTTGTTATGACTAGGGTGGAATGACTATTTGTTGTAATTACTTTTATATTAGTGTTAAATGACCCCTAGCTCATATTTTGATTGGAATAAAAGCGCATTTGCTTGAGGACAAGCAAATCTCAAGTGTAAGGGTATTTGATGAGGCGAAAAGTGTTACGCTTTTAGGGGGTCATTTAAGCTCTAAATCGTGATTTTATGATCAAATATTGCCTTAAATCATTCCTTTTGTAATTTTAGGTACTTTTGGGAGGAATTATGGAAAACATTGCATTTTGGCCGTTTTTGGAGAATAAAAGTGAAGAAAACGACAAAGTCTCAAAAGCATGCTGGAAATCCTACCTGACCGCGTCAGGAGCTATTAGCTGACGCCGTCACTTGAAGACAAAGGAGTTGGATTCAGACTTTACCAGATGCCCAAGTGAACAATTCAAGACTTAACACCTGACGGCGTCAGGTGTTAGGAAGTCTAGGCCGTCAGGTGTAATGCTAAAGTAAAGAGAGACGGCCCAGGAGGATTTACAAGGTGACGGCGTCAGAAGTAGATCTAGGTGATCTGAAAACCCTAAACGAGGCGAGTTGACGGCGTCAGAGTCTAAAAGCTGATGCCGTCAAAGTGTAAAATCTATATATATTTTAGGATTTTCTTTCATTAAACGAGTGTAACTTTGGAGAGAGTTTTGGTGTAACCCTAGTACGAACTTCCTGCACTTTTTAAGGGTTTCAAACCCTTAAATCTTCCATGTTTCATTGAAGATAAGTAATCATTCAATCATTCAATATGTCTATGTGTTGTTTGATTTTATCTTACGCTTGTCTTTTATTTAACATGCTAGGCTAGGTTTGTTTGTATTTGCTTAGATGTAATGAAACCTATTTATTGATTATTGATTGATTGTTAGTTGTTATTGGGTGAATGTTTATCGATGTTAGGATTAAGAAAACTGGCTAAACTCCTTTGGTAACCTGCTTGATGTCTTAAGAAACATGAATCGGATGGCATTACGATTATTATGGTTGTATTTAATGCATAAGTGACCACTAAGGAGGCCATGGTTAGGATACTAAACGTGTCGCCATAGGAAGAGCTAGAAGCTTATAGAGTTAGGGAATATCGTGCACGACCCTACGAATGGTATTAAGGAATACAACCCGTCACCCACGCAACTACAATAAGCTTATCAATCAATAAAAGATAACTAGGGAGTAATGAAGTCTAAGTAAACACGCTTTTCTCCTTATAAGTTTCACAACTATTTTATTTTCTTGTTATTTTATTTTATTTGCATTTGTAGTTTATTTGGGTTAGTTGACTAGCAACTAATTCTGCCCACTCCTTTCAAAACTGAGATTTTTACCTGCTTTCCATTAAATATAAAAATACAAAAATAATCATCCCTCATCTCTAGGCCTAATTAGACTACTTTCAATCCTAATGAACACTCTTCTCTGTGGAGAACGATCAATCCCCCGGTACTTGCCACTTCACTATACTACATCGGTCAGGTACACTACCTGGTGGGGATTGCAAGCTTCTCAAGATCCCTTGAGAGGTAAAACATTTTTCGTAGACCGCAATCCACGCATCACTTGGTAAAATGGTTATTTTGATAACTAAAAGAACTAAAAGTGAATATTTAAATTAACAAGATAATGGAAGATCACTCTTCACATATCCTATAAATATGTCACTTTCACAAAGCCCAAGGACTGAAATTGTAATGTTTCACTATTAAGGTTTAAACTGTAAACCTTCGGAAACCCTAAGGGTTATGGACTAAAACTCTCATCGAGATCATGGAACATAATGAACATTCTATCCACTGAAACTCTACACCCTGCTAGGGTGCACAACTCTATAAATCTGGCATGACTTATCATCAACACACATAAATACAAGACAATATTATATATAATATTGTTTGTGGAAAACTAGAAGGGGGGGTTGAATAGTTTTACGTCCGTTTTTAAAATTTATGAAAACAAGTTTGTTTTAAAAACTTCGATTCTTGTTTATGTGATTTCAAGACTTGCACTATATGAACAAATATATATTACTAACTAACTAAGCTAATATAGTGTAAGTAAATAAGTAATAAATGAGAAGAGTTAGAAAGATCAAACCATAACACAAGGATTTATAGTGGTTCGGCTACAAGGTCACCTTCCTTGTTCCTACTCCACTCCCCGAGTCACCTACTCGAGAGTTTTCTTCACTATGTCAACAAAATCCCTTGTGGCGGAGAAACCTTACACAACTTTCGCTTACACCGGCTTAACGACACAAAGCTAGATGTCGAGTTCTAATCCTAGCTAGAACCAATCTCACGACTTCTTCACAACTTCTACACAACTTACCACAACTTCGTCACTACTTCACACCACTTCACTACTACACAACTTCTTCTTCCTACACAACTTCTACTTCTCCTAAACTACTTATTACAAGCACAACACAACTTTACAAATAATGTACACAATATACACAACTACACTACAATACTTCTTGAACTTTGTTGTTGAAGGAGTATTCTTCTTTTGCACTTTGGATGAGGATGGATGTGAAGGGATTGAATCACTTGAAACAAGGATTAGTAATCTAATGATCAAAGGATTTTGGAAGATGTTTAGAGAGATTTAGATCTGAAAATTTTCGTGCAAAAGGTGAGGAAAAATACCAGAATTAAGGTGGTATTTATAGGGAAAAATTCTGACATTTTCTGACACAGGGAGCATGCCGGTCCCCTTAATTGTGGCCGCCCCCTTAAAATTAAGGGGGCCGCCCCTTATAATTAAGGGGGCCGCCCAGCTGTAACGGCCAGAAAATTTGTCTTTTTGTGGGGAAAGTTTATTTAAAACTAACTGATTTTGGTTAAAAATTTGAATTCATATATTTAGTATTTGGATAAATCATTTTCTTTATTACCAAATTGTTTTTCAAAAAATATAATTAATGATGTTTATATAAATTAATTAACTTTGTAATAATTAATAAATACCACCTTTGATCTATTGAGTATGTATTAATGCACTTGTTTCATACCCTTAAGTGATTAAGTTGGATATAATGATATTAACTAGCTTAATACTTGTTTACGTAGTAATTCTTCCGTTTAATTGATTTTTCATTTTGGTGGATCGTCAAAACAATGAGATTATCGAATAATATAAATAATCGTTTTTATGCATTTATTGTATGTCAACAATCTCCCCCCTTTTTGTATGATACAGAAATCTATTAACTTCATTAAGCGAAATAGTATATATACAAGTATTTGTGATTTATTATTTCAATTCTCCCCTTTTTGTTAGCTCAAAAAGGTTTATCCCGATTTATCTTGGAGCTCCCTTTGACCGTATACTCCCCTCTCTGTTTTGAGGTTCATAACGGAATCGAGATATGGTATTTCTGCAAAAAAATTTAGGTACAAGCAACATTAGATATATATTATAGCATGCAATTGAGATAAACTAAACATAATCAAATTCCATGAAATAAAGAGGTTACAACACTGATCATTGTACATAAACATCCCAAGATATTAACAAGTAATGCTAAACAACACAAGCCTAAGGCCTTACAAGCAAATAAACAAAGTCTCTAATTATGAAGTTCCTCCTATTCCAGCTTGCATACCAAAATGTTTTGACACCATATTTATATTTCAAAAGCCAGCATGTTTTAGTTTTGGTGGAATGGTAGGGGGGGGGGGGGGGGGGGGGGGGGGGGGGGGGGGGGGGGGGGGGGGGGGGGGGGGGGGGGGGGGGGGGGGGGGGGGGGGGGTGGGGGGGGGGGGGGGGGGGGGGTGAATCATGTAGATGGTGATTGGTGGAGGTAGTGTTTGTTGATTGTGGTGGTGGATTGGTGTTTTGTTGTTGTGGTGTGGAGTTGGTGTGTGGTAGTTTGTAGTTGATTGTCAACAATGTTTTCCATGTGTGGAAATACATGTAGGATCTCATTCTCTAAGCCCGACACTAATTTTTCGGTTGTGGTAATGCAATCACAAGCAAGTGTCACCATGTAGCTTCAAGTAAGCTCCATGGACGGGTTGTAGGTGGTGGATGATAGTGGATGATGAGAAGTGTTGCATCAAGAGTGTCAATTGGTGATAATTGAAAGAGTGATGTCAAGAGATGTGTTTTTCAATGGTATGGTTGCGGGTGGGTGAACCCTTGTGTGAGGTGATAGATTGAGATGTTGATTATATGTCCATTTATGGATGATGTAGATGTATGGAGGAGTTGGATGGTCCATTTGTGGAATGGTGTTTTGAGGGTGCTATGAGGTTTGACTTAGGAATGAGTCTTGATGTTGAGGTGATGGAGTGGTGATTTATCTTCATTAGTGGGCCTATGAAGAGTTTTTTTGGTGGCATAATGTGACAAGTAGTTTTTGTTTCCTTGGCATTGTTTGAGTTGTGTTCTTTTGGTTGATGACATGGTGGAAGGATGAATTGTGATGAAGGTTGAGATGATGGAGTGGAATTAAACATGCATGGGGATTATTATTATGTATGAAAACATTATTATGGAATGGGAATTAATTTGATAAATAGATTTGTTAGATTTCAAAATGAGTTTGGTTTTTAATAGGGAAATGGTAGCTGAGACTTAGCAAAAGGAGTCATCAAGTGCAAAAGAAAACAGAGAATAATACTGTATTGGGTGGCCGGTCCCCTTAATATTACAGGCCGGTTCCCTTAAATTTAAGGGGGCCTGCCCCTTTATGAAATGTAAGGGGCGCCCATCTTGACGTACCCAGAAATGAAAAATTTCAAAAATTTTCGGAAAAACGTTTTATTCTGTTTTTATTTTTTTGGCCTAGCATAGCTCTATTTTGGACATTTCACATTTGTTTGTGTCTTTTTAGAAATGCATACATGTAACATATATATTATATATATATATATAATATATATATAATATATTTATATATATATATATATATGTAGATATATATATATGTATATATATATATATATATGTATATATATATATATATATATATGTATATATATATATATATATATATATAGGGTGGGGTTATTGTAAAAAGTGTCTTATAATAAAAAGTGTAGGAAGCGATCTCAACCGTCGGATTTAGTTTGCAAGATTAAAAAAGCGGAGTGGCAATTCTGTAAAAAATAGAAACTTGAGGGACAAAGATGTAGTAACTTAAAATTCAATCGGCGCTAATAATTATTCAACCTTTTCCATTCCCCCAAAAAAACCCGATCATTTTTCTTTTCTCTCTCTTCCATCTCCTCTCATTTCTCTCTCTAAAAGATCAAAACCCTAATTCATTCTTATAAATTACTGCATTTTCAATGGCGAAAACAAATCTACCAGATTAATCACCAACTAGTAAGTGAATTATTAATCGTTAATCATGTTTTACTGCATCGATTTGTTATTTGAGTTACTAAAATAGTTTATTTTTTTTATAAATTTAGAAGATAAAAAGAGCAGAAAGATGATTGTTGCTGCTGATAGAAGAAAAAAAGATAAAAAAGAAGCTGAACCGAAAAAATCGATGACGGAAACATCAAGTAAGTTTCATATTTAATATTATAATGCAGTACCTTTTAGTGATTGTTCGTGCTTGATTGTACTCGTGATGTACTAGAAAATGAAGTTTAATGCAGTAAGATGTATGTTGATGTTTATAGGCATGATTAAGCTAAGTTAGTTTTGTTGTTGTCGCGAAAATGAATGTGTGTGCATGATTGTACTTGGAATGTACTAGAAAATGAAGTGTACTGCATTAGGATGTATTTTGATGCAGTAACATTTGATTTGCGGCGTGTGATGATAAGTTAGGGTAAATGTAGATTATGTGATGTGCGAAAGTGATTTTGAATGGTAGATGGATTATATGATGTACTAGCGGTTTAACTGTGATGCAGTAGCATTTGATTTGCGGTGTGTGAGCATAAGTTAGTGTAAACGTATCTTATGAGATGCGCGAAAGTGATTTTGTATGGTTTATGTATTAGATGTACTAGTGATTTAACTAAGATGCAGTAGCATTTGATTTGCGCCGTGTGTGGTTAAGTTAGGGTAAACGTAGCTTATGTGATGTGCGAAAGTGAATTTGTATGGTTGATGGATTATATGATGTACTAAGGATTTAACTGAGATGCAGTAGCATTTGATTTGTGGCGAGTGAGCATAAGTTAGGCTAAATGTAGCTTATGTGATGTCGGAAAGTGAGTTTGTATGGTTGATGGTTTATATGATGTACTAGCGATTAAACTGAGATGTAGTAGCATTTGATTTGTGGGGGGTGAGCATAAGTTAGTGTAAACGTAGCTTATGTGATGTGCGAAAGTGAGTTTGTATGATTGATGGTTTATATGATGTACTAGCGGTTTAACTGAGTTGCAGTAGCTAGCATTGTATTTGCGGTGTGTGAGCATAAGTTAGGGTAAATGTAGCTAATTATGTGATGTCCGAAAGTGAGTTTTTATGGTTGATGGATTATATGATGTACTAGTGATTTAACTGAGATGCAGTAGCATTTGATTTGCGGCGTGTGAGCATAAGTTAGGGTAAATGTAGCTTATGTGATGTGCGAAAGTGATTTTGTATGGTTGATGGTTTATATGCATGATGCAGCTAGTGTAATACAGAGATGTAGTAGGATCTTTTTTGTGGCATATAAGGCTAGATTAGGTTACATGCATGATGTATTGCGTGCCGAAAAGTGTTTGTGTGTGTGTTTGTGTTTGTATGCATAATGAAGTTGATGTAAGGTAGTGACGTAGTAAGATCCCTTTTGTGGCATATAAGGCTAGATTAGGCTACGTGCAAGGTTTATTACGTGTCAAAAAGTGTTTGTGAACATGCTTGTATGCATGATGCAGTTGGTGTAGTTCAGTGATGCGGTAGAATCTTTTTTGTGGCATATAAGGCTAAATTAGGCTACCTACAGGTTGTTTTACGTGTCAAAAGGTGTTTTTGTGTGTGCTTGTGAGTATGATGTAGTTGGTGTAATGCATTGATGCAGTAAGAGTTTTATAATGGATTTATTTTGTTCATGTTACAGGTAAGAATGCCGAAGAAAATGTAAGCGAAGAACAAGAGGAAGTTAGTAGACCTGAACAAAACAAAAAAACCCTTTAGGAACAAAAAAGAAAGGAAATTTTGTAGAAGAATCAGTTGCAAGAAAAAAGAAATCAGTTGCAAGAAAAAAGAAATCAGATAAAAAAGAGTTGTTGTTAAGGAGGATACTAAAAATGGTGACGAAAATAGCCGAACAACAAAGAAGATGAAGGGTGTATTGTGGCTATTCAGAAGGGTAAAATGATGGATGATGAGTTGGACACTCAAACTGATGAAGAACCTATCTGACCAAAAAGAAATAATATTATTATATTATGTTTAAAGGATTGTTGACATTTATACTTGAATTACTTGAAAATCCCTGCTCGATCTTGAATGCTCCTTTTAAATATTTTTAAAATTTTACTGCATCACAATGTTATCATATTACAGCATCACAATGTTATCATACTGTTGCATCACAATAATAATTTACTGCATCACTATGTTATTCTTGTGCATCACAATGTATATTTCACAACATCACAATGTATATTTTACTGCATCATAATACACTAAACAAATAACATGATGTAGTAACAATTATGCATGAACAAAAAGATATTGAATTGAGATACTATCATAACAAATGTTGTACAAACACATACTCCGTAAACTATAGTCTAAATATATACAACTCGCTAAATAGAATCATCCACCGTCACCACCAAGTAGGAATTTATACCCTTCAACTAAATACATGGTAAATTTACACTTCTACATACATATTTTAATACTCAGCTTCTATATTGTCTTCAGCTTCGGTCAACTATTCATCAAATTCTTCCAACAAACCATTAGACATCTCCAACAACGGGTCATTGATGAGCGTTAATTGTAATCTGGCACAATGTTATGAATCTGCTGCATTAGAATGTATAAAATCAACTACATCACAATGTATAAAATCTACTCCATCACAATGTATAAATCACTGCATCACAATGTTGTTTTAAATATTTGTAAAATTCAATGTTATAAATCTACTGCATCAAAATGTATAAATCAGCTGCATCACAATGTTATAAGTCTGTTGCATCACAATGTATGAAATCTACTGCATCACAATATTATAAATCATAATACCTCAACTTCAGGGGTAGATTTAGGAATCTAGAGGGATAAATTAGCCAAGTAAAAAAATATCTTCTTATGTCCAAACTCCGACTGCTAATCTTGGTGCATACGGTGCACAAAGTGACGTCGTCTCTATATGTGTTGGTCTCACCATAGGGTTACCAATTAGTCCGTCAGCAGTTACTGATTGAAAACATAAATTACAATTGAACCCAATTATGTGATATCTGCAACAAGTGTTATATAACCCATACACAAAATATCACTTTTGACCTAAACCCGTTTTTACCATATACCAAACGTACAGTCCCGCCCATTTAGTTACGTCTTATGAAAACATACCGGAATCTGCATGAGCATATTATTAATAGTAGCTCCTCCATCAAACCTAAACAAATACTGACCCTTAGCATTCTTTGTTTCACCTTTCTCAACCCATATGCATCGAGTCCAATAAATCTTTCACTTGAAAGCACATACTTTCAAGTATAGCCCGAACTATATGAGACTTATTTGTATACCTAGTGATCCCAATTAATACAAGACGAGCATCATCATGCCACCATGGTGTAAACAATCCATTAAAAACACCAATTTTCTTTCTTTTTTTATTTTTTTTATTCTTATAATTGTTTATTATTGCATCAACTCTATCAAAGCCACCATGCATCTATTTCATCAATCTAAGCCCAATAGCAGGACCAAAATTTGCATTCGATACTTTCACCATCTGTAAGTTGAACGCATAGAATGTTAGAAACAATATCACACATTGCATCATAACCATATTCACCTACTGTATCAATGTTTTAAATCAACTACATCAAAGAAAAAAAAACAAAACAAAAATAATCATGAATAACAGGTCTAAGCATCATATGATAGTCAATTGAATACAATAACAATAAACAAACACCTAGTGCATCAATGTTGTAACACAACTGCATCAAGTAACTAAATACACATATTGAATATCACAGATCTAAAATCAATTAGGTCAACTGAATACACAAAAATTAAACAAATATTCAAGTGTTGATGCAGTAAACACACACTGCATCAGCATTTCAGAACAACTACCTCATACATATACCTACACTTACAATAGTTTTTACTTATAAAATAAGCAAAATCTAAGCTAATATATCTGAATTCATCACACATATATAGTACACATACAAGCCTTTTCCACTGAATATATGACACATTAACAGTTGATGCATCACAGTGTAAAATTAGTGCATCACAGTTATAAAATATCACAGAGACATTTTAACAAACACCTTGTGTGCAACGTTACTAAACACGTTTTTTATCTAATTTTTTCTTGATTGTGTTTCAAGTCAAGAAAGAAACACGATGTAGTCTAAATCAAACTCTAAATATAACATATTTAGATCAATAAGAACACAAAAAGCGAATAAAATATCCAAAATTAATCAATAAACATTATATACATGTAATTGAAGATCTATATAACCAAATTAGTCATGGTAACAGTAAAATACAATTAAAAAACGTACTTTCACTTTTGAATGATGAATCTAGTGAAGTCTTCGGATTATGTTTGTGAAGGTAGGAAACGACGGTGAATGTTGTTAATATACGGTGGTGAAGGTGGATGTGAAGGTACGGTGGTGAAAGTAGATGCGGAGGTACAGGAGGGAGAGATGAAGGCAAGAATGGATCGGTGTAGTAGAATGAGAATAAAAGATTTATATAAAGGTGGATGTGGAGTGACGAAAATACTCCTGTGAACATCCTACACAATCATTCAAGCAAGTATCCAAGAAATTACTAAGTTAATCCGAATATAAATCGGACAAGTAGCACATAATAATCCATGACCAAATATCACAAAATAAAAGTTGTTCAACAATTATAAACCAATCTTCATCATCTTCTTTTCTTCCCAAAGATTCCCTTCAACATCTTCCCGATAGATTTGAAGCCACCTCTAACTTCTTCATGCAAACTCTTTTGTCGTCGAAGCACCTCGGTTGTTCGTGCATGAAGTCTTTCGTCGGTTTGATCACTAGGAGATGGAGTAGAATAGTCGGGATAGTCAAGATCGTCTAGATTGTCAACGAACTCGGAGAAAGAAGGGGTACTAGCACCAGGGGTGTTTTCCTCATCATCTTCGTCATCTTGTCGAGAAGATGAACCGTGAAAGCTATGACGACGAGATTTACCCTTGTCACTTCGAGTTCGTCTAGTTTGTTGTAGAGCAAGGGGGCATAAGGTGGGATAGATGGACTCGTAAATGCTATTGTCAAGATCGGGGTAGTACTCGATAACATGACGATAGAGACGAGTCAGAAACATCCCATATGGAAGATTGGCTTTGGGAGTTTTTCTAGCACACTCAATCCGTTTAATAAAGAAGTAGGCCAAATTGTATGGCTTTTCGATAGCGATACAATACAACATGTGAGCAAGGCACGCCGGGAGATGGTCCCGGTGTCCCCCGGTACCGAACGCATTCTCTCGAATGAGTTCTTCCCAACGCTTCATGTTGGGGCCTAGTTCCTTGAGGAGAATTTGATTTGAAGAGATTTGGACGTTTTTCGATTTGATTTTTCGAGTGGTTGTAGCACGCTCCAACCCAAGGATTTGACGAATTTCGTCGGGATGAGGGATGTCGGACAAGTATGGACCGAATGTAGGACGACAACGATGAAGAGATTCGAGGTCCCACTCGTTTGTGAAAACGGCTTGACCTCGAAAAGGAATTTGGAGGACTTGACCGAATTGTTTGAGAGTCATGGTGATAAATTCGTTTTGATTCATGAAGGAGATGGTGATGGCACCAAGATCATCGGTTTGAACCGTGACTTGGCTATAGAAATCAACGATGAAACGAGGAATGATGGGTTCATTGATTTCGAAAAGGCAATTTAAGTTAATGCTTGTAAACAAGAGATTGATAAAGTCGGATTGAGTATAAGCTAGATCTACTACACGTCCCTCATGAACGTTTCTATCTTCAATTTGACGATATAAACGTCCAATGGAAGGAGATGTAGTAAGGAGTTTGGAGACTTTAGGAATGTAGTTTTTAGTTTGGGAAAGGTCTTCGGTAGTCGCTTTTGGCATTTTCACCTAAACACAACAACAATACAAAAGACCAAAATAAATATAAAGAAGAATAAATATATATGTATTGTTAAGACGTATGTTGGAACGTAAACATACTTCGACTCTAAGACGATAATCCTAAGAAGTAGTTTACTATGTTCCTTATTTTTATTTTTAACTCGTTCTAGACATATTTTACGATGTTTAGCAAGCCGTTATGGACTAATCCAAACGCCCCTTTAAACATCTTAATATATCATGAAATTTACTAGATTTACATTGGATTGTAAAACTAGTCATTTCTTACGAGTTTCTTATGCATGTGATTTGTTTTCGAAAAAGATGATTTATATTTTGACTCAAAAATACCATTTTTCTTACTAAACTAAACGCTTCCTTAACTAGACACTTATACTACTAGTATGTCAATATATATATGAATTATATATCTTGACAACTCCGGATTATTAGTTTTTGGTTTATAATCTTGACAACATTTTATAAAAATTGCAACGACTTAATTTTGAAATTAATTGGACATAATCCAAACACCCTCTTATCGTGTACAAAAATATTTTTACTTAGTCGAAAAATAGAATTTCATGTTTTACAAGTTATGAAAACATAATGTGATTAGTTTTAACAAGTTTTCATAGCATTATTCAACAATGTATTTACTAAAATTTTTGAAAAGGAGTGTATGAAATTTTTTAAAAGTTTTCGACAAGAGGGTTTATAATTATTAGTTTCTAGTGTTAATTGTGCATTCTAATCCTAAGGGAAGCATTTAGTTATGGAAATCCTAGACCCAATTCGAAAGAAATTATGAATTTGAAAAAATTATTAAAACATGCATAATCTTGAGTTTGACCAAATTAGATGGAATTAGATGCAATGTGTTATGAAAAACTTACAATATGTAATGGTAATCGTGTTAGATGAATTTGCCCTTTGCGAATTAACCCGAATTGAGTGAATTAGAGGTTGGTTTTTGAGGTTTTGGGGTTTGGAATTCGTCACAGCAGTAGCAGATGGAGTGGGAGTTGAGAAAGTGGAGTGTTTGGCAAAAGGAACAAAAGGAAAGTCGATTTTGGACTATCAGATGGCCGGCCCCCTTAAACATTAAGGGGGCCGCCCAATATTTGGCTGCCGGTCCCCTTAAATTTAAGGGGGCCGCCCTCCAAAATTGATTTTCCGTGGTTTTCAGTTTCTGGAAAGAACGAGAAAATATTTATATATATATTAGATTTATATTTAATCAAAAATACGTTGGAGGGGATTCGCACGAAAGGAATTACTTGACACTTTTACTTGACATTTCG
>LBNU01037207.1:39325-74870 GCA_014162995.1 Artemisia annua | reverse complement strand
GTTTATTACTTGATTTTTCTAATAGATTTTTTTTTTTTTTTTAATATGGATGGGAGGGTTGTACATTGTGTTTAACTACTTGTAATTTTGGTGTAGGAGGTGTTTTTAATGCTATTAATGTACAATTTTAAGGATTTTGGTCTGAATTTCGATTCATGCTTGTTTTGTTGTACACAATGCTTTGCTTGTTGTAATTATGAAAATTCCTTGCTTTTAAAGTGTTGTAAACCTTGCATCTTTTTTTTTATACATTTTAATTTTTTGGAGAGAGAGTCATTTCTCGATTATAAGTAGTATAGATAATATTGGAATTAGTGTGTTAAATATCTTTTCTTATTCTTTTTATATTATTTTGGAATTTATTGTTTTAATCGTGATCTTATTTCCGCATTTTTAGTTAGAGATTATAAATGGATTTTTTTTAATCGTGATCTTTATTTCAGCATTTGGTTAGAGATCTTCTCACACAACAAGGGGTACAATTGGGACGCAAGCCCTTTGATGATTATAAATATAATTAATTTAGAAAAATGATACATGAACCTAATTGTAAATCTAATTGTGGACCTAAAAACATGTGACATGATCATGAACGGTTGTAAAATAAGTGCATTATTGTTTGCAGCCATCAGTATGATGCCGTATTTTTAGGTCCATAATTAGGTCTACAATTAGGTCCATATATCAGTTCTCTTATTTTTTAACTTGTTTGGCGTGATCTTTTTTAAACGGCAATCTTTTCACATTCTATCTTATAATATCCCACATATTTTTAACAAAATTTAAACCCGCAACTTTTAATCGGCACGCCCACTCAAATATCAATAGAACAAAAAAAGTTAAGTGTTGGTGTGACTTATCGCACTAAAGAAAACCGATAAATATAGCCTCTTCACCAAATTTAAAATACCATTTATATGTTGTAAATATAGTCCTGAAGTTGAATTTAACATTTTTCAACTAATATTTATATTCTATTTAGCATGTTTTGTTTTAAACACATCATTAATATGTCTACATTTATTAGCTTTGCGGTGGAAGGAAATGGTAACTGATTTATAAAGGGAAGCGGTTGAGAGAACACACACAAACTGTGTGTGGAAAAAAAACGAACAGGGAAAAAAATAAAATAAAATTTTATATAGTTTGGTGAAAATTAGATTTAAAATGTTAAATCTAAGATTAATCTATACCATTAGATTAAAATGGATAGATGGTGGGGATTTATCCCTTAGTAAGCACCAAGATAAGGGTAAGCAATTGAACTTCTCTCAGCACTATTAATCAATTTTAAAACATATGTTTGTTACAATTGGATTAAATAACAAACATGTGGTTAAACGTGTAGCAAACAACCCAATATGACCCGAGTTCTAGTTGTTGGTTTGCTTATTTGTTTTCGATTTATTGTTCCTTTCATAAAGCTATTAAATGTTAACACATGGACATATTGGGTCCATTTTGATTTGTTGCCTTTCATAAAGCTATTAAATATTAAAATAACAAACATGTGGTTAAACGTGTAGCAAACAACCCGATATGACCCGAGTTCTATTTGTTGGTTTGCTTATTTGTTTTCGATTTATTGTTCCTTTCATAAAGCTATTAAATGTTAACACATGGACATATTGGGTCCATTTTGATTTGTTGTTCCTTTCATAAAGCTATTAAATGTTAGAGTAGTGCTAGACTCACAAAAAAACTTTCACAAAAAACATCCACAAAATAATTTGGCATAGTTTGATTGGCTTAATATAAAAAGAAGAGAGAGAAACTATAGCCAAATACAACAAACAAACAATGGCAACTCATTTTGTAGATGTGTTTTGTAGAAGTTTTTGTGTGGGTCTAGCACTACTATAAATGATTTAGTGCTGAATGAATCAAAGCTGCTGAATGATTCTCAGATGCTGAGCGAACATGATTCTAAGTGAAAATGATTGTTTGCTATTTGTTCTGAATGAGCAATCTGAGTTGCCTGAAATTACCAATTTAACCTTCATTCTGATTTTTTATTGAACAAAATATACCGTTTAATAAAAAAATTATTAACTCAAATAAAAATATAACATAAAGAAAGTAATGTTGGAATAAAAAATATATATAAATATTCTTAGAGATACAATCAATAGCAGCGATATAACTTTAACTTCATATACCTCGTTATACATTACTACACATCGTTTGACAACATTTAAAACAATACGTGAAATAACATTTATAAAATAGCAGCAATTTAACTTTAACTTCATATATCTTGATTCCAACCACTTCATTTATAAAATACTGCATAGTAGTACACTCATGCGATGACATAATATAATAAATTAATAACATGTATCAATTTGCCCCTAAATTATTTTAATACTCATTCGGATAATAGTTATAGACCCACGAGAAAAATGTGATCTTCACATTTATATAATAAAACAAAACCTCTAGTGGGTACTTTCGTATTTCGGAAAAAAGATTTCCTTATTAGGTAATATTTTAATTATTATTTTTTAATTTAAAATTTTAAAAATTTGTTTTGTTGATATACTACACAAGTAGAAGATAAGTAAAAAAAAAAAATATAGATAAGATGCAACTAACAATAGGATTAAATTTTTTAAAAGATTATCTTTAATAATAAACAAATATAATTAAAAATCATAAATCAAACAAAATAAAAATTAAATTATTTGTTTTTTAAGAAATAAAAATATATCATTCAAAAAAAATTTTAAAAAAACCCGCGCGTGCGCGGCCATTATAACTAGTTTAATTAATAAAGATACATGAAAATTTGAAGTTCATTGATGGATATTTTTGCTGGAAACTACAGCTCGTGGATTGATCTTACAAATCACATGTGGGCCATGGTTAATTAGTTATTGTTTGGGCCCATTCTCCAAAATCTGGACCAGATTTATAGAAATTAAATAGAGAGCGCAGGGCAATTTCTTTTGGTCAGTTGGTTGCAAGAAGAAAAAGAGAGGACGACATAATTGATAAATAGGGGCCATCGATTCATTAATGGAGAGCACCTAAATTATTTTAATACTCATTCGGATAGTAGTTATAGACCCACGAGAAAAATGTGATCTTCACATTTAATTAATAAAGATACATGAAAATTTGAGTTCATTGATGAATATTTTTTTANAAGAGAGGACGACATAATTGATAAATAGGGGCCATCGATTCATTAATGGAGAGCACCTAAATTATTTTAATACTCATTCGGATAGTAGTTATAGACCCACGAGAAAAATGTGATCTTCACATTTAATTAATAAAGATACATGAAAATTTGAGTTCATTGATGAATATTTTTTTATGGAAACTACAGCTCGTGGATTGATCTTACAAATCACATGTGGGCCATGGTTAGTTAATTATTTTTGGTGCAGGTGAAAATATATTATCTCAAAACAAAATACATGATTATCCTCCAAATCATTTTGCTAGTGACATACCACAGCAATTGAAATTGGAGCTAAACCAAACATACAACATGCTACTCAACAACCAACATACACTTAGCAAATACAACGTACAAGAGTGACCAATTCACAACTTCACTTCAACATTCATTCTTGAAATTTCCCTATAAAAGGGCACTCAGTTTTCCACTTAGCTTCCCATTCTTTCTTGTAGATCTGAAACATTCTGAGGGGCCATATCTTTGTTTCCTCAATAGTAAGTATCTTTTTATTGTTAATAAGTATAGCAACAAAAGTTTGCTCCTTCTCCCAAAGTAGACATACATCAGGACTTCTTCTATACTCTTCAATCAATGCAGCATATTGGTTTTGTAAAGTAGGCATGAGAGGGAATTCAAAATTATATTCTTCTCTTATACTACTTTTACCATCTGTCACAACTGTTTCATCAATTTCATGCAGGACTGCATATTTGTTTTCAGTAGTTTTGATCTCATTTAACACAGATTGTTGTATATTCCAGGCTTTCTTAGGAGAATCCAGTGTTTTCTCCATAGGTTTTTGTGCTGTTACGACCCTGTTTGTCTGCTGAGAATCAATAGTACTTTTGGCTTTATACACTTTCTTATTATTCAGCCCTCTTCTTGTATCATCCATCTTTCCTGTTGGTAGCTTATCAGTAGCATTTGCTTGTATCTTATTCACAACATTAGTCTTCCTATTGTTTGCATCAGTCTTTTTAACTCCAGCTACATCTGGCTTGCTCTCATTCTTTTCCACATTCTTATTTACTAGTTCTTCAACCTCCACCTTATTCACATTCTTCTTACACAACTGATCTGAATGGCCAAACACACAGCATGTCTCACATCTAGAAGGCTTCCAATCATACAACACCTTGACTTTTTTCCTACACATTTCCTTTTCCTGACCATTCCTATACACCACCTCAATCTCACTTGGTAGTTCTTTTTTAGCTGATACCTCAACCAGTACTCTAGCAAATCCCACCCTTCCTATTCCCATTTTACACATTGAAGCAGTAACATTGTCCATAATCACAGGCTTTCCCACTCTACTGGCCAAAGCACTTATCCCCTTAGTTGTCCATGCTTCCAATGGTAAATTACTGAGCTTAATCCAAATTGGAAGTTCCTCAAGCTCAGTCTTATCAACACTCATATTAATGTCCCATTTTTGCACAATCAGAGGTTTATTGTTGACCAACCAAGGACCATTATTAACAATGTAGTTCAAGCCATTTTCATGATGAAATTTCATATAGAAAATGCCATTGTTACTATCAATTGGTTAGTTAATTATTGTTTGGGCCCATTCTTAAGAAAATTGGACCGGATTTATAGAAATTAAATGAAGAGCGCATTGCAATTTCTTTGGGTCAGTTGTTGCAAGAAGAAAAAGAGAGGACGACAAAATTGATAAATAGGGGCCATCGATTCATTAATGTAGAGCCCCTTAATTATTTTAATACTCATTCGGATAATAGTTATAAGACCCACGAGATTTTGACATTAATTTTTTTATGTATTAAATTTATTATCATTATTAGTTAGTACTAATAGAAAAGGACACACATTAATCCGATTAGAAGGCAATTTTAATCCTCCGTTAATACCCGTTACCATAAAAATGACACATATTTTTCTCTTTATAGCATTTGAATGACCTATTTCGTGAACATTGATTACATATAGGCTGATCATGGTCCGAAAACCGAACTGACCAAAATCGGACCGGACAAAAACCGACTTGGCGCAAAACATCAGACCGAGGACCAGACTCAAATGTTCGGTCCTGGTCGGGTTTGTCCGGTCCAACAAAGCATAATTTCCGGTTTTTAGTAAAACCAAACCGGGCCGAGACCGAATATGAGAAAAATGATAGACCGAGGATCGGACCGAAATATGTTTGGTCCGGTCCGGCCGGTCCGGAGTCTATTATGGTCAGCCCTAGTTACATAGAAGAGTTTGTAACAATATTATCCAATTTTATTATTAAAAAGAGGCAAGCAATATACTGGGCCAAGATACTTGATGAGCTGATTGTTACATGTTGTTTTTGGACACTATCGCACCATACAGATTTCGTTACTTTTTCTCACCATACTCATTTCTTTACTTTTTCTAATACCTAACTTAAGACTTATCAGATAGGAAGAAAACAATGGTTTACAAACTCTATTAGCAATCAAATACAATGCTATTTAGTTTTACTTGCATAAAATAAACTTTGTAACATAGACTAGAAGGGGCCTTTTAGTTTTCAAGTAGTACATCTAAAAAGACCATCAAAAATCTCCCTTCGCTCCATATAAATTAAACACTTCATTTCTCATTATTCCATCAAAACACAAACACAAAAACTTACATTATGAAGTCTCAATTTATAACCTCTTGTGTTCTCCACTTGCTTCTAGCTCTTTGTATTTCGGGTTCATGCCGATCTTTGGTCTCAAACCTTGATGTAACACCAGGTTCCGAAGATTTCATATCGTGTCTTCGGTGGAACTCGAACAGCTATACTTCCATCTCTCAACTCATTTTCACTTCCGTCAATTCATCCTTCTTACCAGTTTGGCAAGCAGGAGTCAATAATGCTAGGTTCAATCAACCCAACACTCCTAAACCATCAGTCATTGTCACTCCAGTCTACGAATCCCAGGTTCGAACTGCTCTTTTATGCACCAAGAAACATGGATATGAGATCAGGATCAGGTCCGGAGGCCATGACTTTGAGGGTCTCTCATCCACAGCTGACGTGCCTTTTGTCATGATTGATTTCATTAATATGAGGTCTATAGACGTGGATGTTGCGAACAGCACCATGTGGGTCCAGGCTGGCGCTACACTTGGGGAAGTATATTATACTATTTCTCAAAAGACAGATACGCTGTATTTTCCAGCTGGTCTTTGTCCCACAGTCGGTATTGGCGGGTACTTGGGTGGTGGTGGATATGGGAATCTGTTGAGGAAATACGGTCTTGGAGCTGATAATGTTGTTGATGTTGGTTAAATTGTGTNTGGTGATATTCTTGATAGGAGTTCGATGGGCGAAGAATTGTTTTGGGCAATTCGTGGTGGCGGTGCTTCTAGTTTTGGAATTGTTCTTGCATGGAAGCTGAGGTTGGTTCCAGTTCCGGAATTAGTGACTGTTTTTGTAGTCAATAAAACTTTGGAAGAAGGCGCTACAGAAATTTTACATAAATTTCAAACTGTTTTGCCAAATATTGATCGAAACTTGCACATAAGGATTGAAATATTTGGCGAAAATGTTGGATATACGACAAAGAAAACCATAAGAATGGCGTTTAAAGGAATCTATCAAGGTACTAGCGACACACTGATTCCGTTGCTAGAAGAAAACTTCCCAGAGCTTTATGTGACACGAGAGATATGTGAAGAAGTGAAAATGGTGCAAACAAGCCTTCTATTTGCAGGCTTTTCAACCTCGACTCCCACCGAGATTCTCGTTAATCGATCAGCCACTCCCAAGTTGAACATCAAAGGTAAATCTGACTATATTCGAGCACCAATCTCCATAGAGGGGCTTACAAAGATATGGGAAAAGATATTTGAAAACGACGGATCAGCGACTTTTCGAATCAACCCGTTTGGAGGAATAATGAATGACTACTCCGAGACTGCAATTCCGTATCCTCATAGAGCTGGGGTGTTGTTCCAACTTTCCAAGATGGTTGACTTTAGCGACCAATCTTCATACACAACTCCAACAGCGCTTGCACGAAGAGACTGGCTACAAAGCTTTGAAGCGTTTCTAGAGCCGTACGTATCAAGTGACCCCCGGGAAGCGTATTTTAACTACAATGATTTGGATTTGGGAGTTGGAAGTGATAGTTATGAAGAAGCGAGTTTTTGGGGTGAAAGGTATTGGAAGAGTGACAATTTTAAGAAGCTGATCAGAATCAAGGCTAGAGTTGATCCAGATAACTTCTTTAGGCACCCACAAAGTATCCCAGTTTTCTCAACAACTCTCTCGGACATATGAAGGTCTTTAGCTAATTATCCAAAGTACTGGAGTTGTGTAAGATATGTTGTATGAATGTAACAAAAAAGTATGTATGTTTGCATACTTTTCCAATAAGATGGAGTTATGAAGGTCTTTAGCTAATGATCCAAAGGTCTTTTTTGGAAATGGAATAATCATCCCAATAATTTCCTCTAAAAAATCATTGTAATTATCCAAAGGTCTTTAGCTGATTACTAGTTTTAGACCCGTGTACGCACGGGGCTTTGGGTTTAATTTTTGTTAGATCATGAGGCTTTGGTTTGATTTTTGTTAGATTGCTTTGGCTTAAATTTTGTTAGATAAATAGTTGTTGGAAGTACGTAAATATAATATTAACATTGTTTAATATGTATAGTTTTAGATCCCCGTCCACGGACGGGGTTTTGGGTTCAATTTTTGTTAGAATCATTTTCTCAAATTCTACCTGAACGTGGCTAAATGAAAAACATGAAGTTTTTTTAATAATGAAGTATTTTAAAATATATTTTGTCTTGTAAAGTTACTAATGAAGTATACATGTTTATACTACATAATAAAAAGTAACCAAAAAAAAGAAAATGTTAATAGATTACATCGATAGCTCGTGATAAAGATGATAATATTTTCTCTAATATACTCAACATGCTTGCTGATAAGTCTCACTGATAGTCTTGCTGATGGAACTTGCTATTGAGCCTTGCTGAAGGTTATTGTTGATGGGGCTTGCTAATGACCCTTGTTAATGTGTCTTACTAATGGGTCTTGGTGCTTGCTGATATCTCTTTCTGATCGGTTTTATAAAGCACTTACCGCTGCTGATGAGGCTAAAAATATGCCTTCATATGGAATAATTTGGTTGCCTGTTCCCCCTGCAAGTAATTCAAAATATAAAAGAAAAACTTGTAGTTATAATATCATTAGATATAAATGGAACCGGAAGATATATTAACAACATCAAAAAACTAATTTACCCGATGAGTGAAGCAATGAAGATCAACGAAAAACTCTTCCATCCATATAACATCTTGTAGTTTTTACACCTACAGTACATAACAAAGTTCAAGTCATAAACCTACTAATTCATTTTATATAATTCAAATAGACATGGTTTCTAATATCGTGTTGAAAAGTACCTTGAAAAGTAAGCTATATGAGCAATAAACAAAGTTCTGAAAGCCTGTCTAAATACAACAAATACGCGAGGGCTAATTTCTTGCAAGAAAAAAGCTTTCGCTGATAATAATACTCCTGCATATGTAGACTGTAACACCAGCATAATTATTACCGGCTTATGATACTCTATCCACCCCATTGTTGCGCCATTTTATGCAATAAAATGACATGACTTTATTCCAACATCAGGTACTGCGTGTTCTCAGTTGGTTCTTAAGTTTGGAGTTTGGAGTTAATCAAATGATAGTGTATATAGCATTCTACTACGCATACAAACTTGTTAGTCAGGAATAAGATGATAACATATAAAGTAAAATACTAATATGGTAACTATTAATGTTGTACCTGTGAGATATTGTGATGATGATATACGAATGATTTGAGAATGATTTCTTATTGATTGATAACCAATTACAATAGGAGACATATATATGCTTACAATACAAGGAAATATAAGGAAAGTACTAAAGACATTCTAATCTACATAATGACTATATCAATTACAATCATCTACATAATGACTATGTCAATCAATCTCTAACAACCGATAAGACCAAATCAAATACTATAATGGTACATCTAAGACTCCCCCGCAGTTTGAGCGGGAGGACACCGAACGCTTAAGCTGGAGCGAAATTCCTCAAATAGAGCTGTGGGCAAGCCTTTAGTAAAGATATCGGCATATTGGTAGCGTGAAGGTACGTGTAAGACCCTGACATGACCAGCAGCTACCAAATCCCGAACAAAATGAATGTCAATCTCAATATGCTTCGTACATTGGTGCTGAACCGGATTAGAAGACAAATAAACAGCACTCACATTGTCACAATATACAAGCGTAGCAGAGGACAAAGGAGTATGTAACTCACGTAGAAGATTCCGTAACCAACATGTCTAAGCAACTGCATTAGCAACACCCCGATACTCAGCCTCAGCACTAGAGCGAGATAGCGTCGGTTGACGCTTAGCGGACTATGAGAGCAGATTATTGCAAAGGAACACACAATAACCTGAAGTAGATCTCCAAGTAATAGGATAACCAGCCCAATCCGCATCCGAATAAGCAAATAATGAAGTAGTGGAGGATGCAAACAACTGTAATCCGTAATCTATAGTACCCCGAACATATCGCAAAATCCGTTTAAGAGCCGAGAAATGAGGCTCCCTTGGATCATGCATATGAAGACAACCTGCTGAACTGCATAGGAAATATCAGGTCGAGTAAAAGTGAGATACTGAAGAGAACCCGCAAGACTCCGATATAGGGTTGGATCAGACACCAAATCACCATCATCACCCAGTTTGGACTCAGTATTAATAGGAGTCCGAGTGGGGTTACAACCAATCATGTGTGCACGCTCCAGGATCTCAGTAGCATACTTATGTTGAGATAGGAACATCCCTGTAGAATCACGCGTAACACATATACCTGTAGAATCACGCGTAACAGATATACCCAGGAAATAATTTAGAGATCCCAAATCCGTCATGGAGAACTCCTTATGCAAAGAAGCAATAATTCGCTGTAATAAACTCTCAGAAGAAGCTGTTAGGACAATGTCATCAACATACAATAATAAATAAGCAGTATCAGTCCCCTGTTGATAAATAAATAAGGATGTGTCACAACGACTATGAGTAAATCCAACCCGAAGAACATAAGTAGCAAAACGCTGAAACCAAGCCCGTGGAGCCTGCTTGAGACCGTAAAGAGATCTCTGTAATAAGCAAACATGATCAGGATAATTCAGATCCCGAAAACCAGGAGGCTGATGCATGTAAACAGTCTCAGTCAGATCACCATGCAAAAAGGCATTCTTGACATCAAGCTGATGAACTGGTCAATGTCGAGAAAGAGCTAAACTAAGCACCGTCCGAATAGTACCTGGCTTAACAACCGGGCTAAAGGTCTCATCCACATCTACACCCTCAATCTGAGTACTGCCATTCGCGACAAGTCGAGCCTTGTAGCGACTAAGAGTGCCATCAGCTAAAAACTTGTGGCGAAATAACCACATACTGCGAATAATGTTGGTATCCGGGGGCCGAGGTACAAGAATCCAGGTTTTATTTTTAATAAGTGCATTGTGTTCATCTGACATAGCATTTCGCCAATTAGGATTTTGGAAGGCAGCATTATATGTTTTTGGTAGTGGTGAGATGGTTGACACACAGAGATTTAAACGCTGAGTGGGACGGGTAGTCCCGACACGAGAACGTGTGACCATAGGATGAACCGAAACCGTGTTTGGGTTAACATTCATAGGTTGAGGAATTTGGGAAATGGAAACAGGGGTGGGTTGTTGGTTAAGTGGGCTAGTATTTATTTCATGGGTTGTAGGTGGAGTATTGAGTTCTGAAGATGGGGTTTCTGTTAACAAAGGAACGGAATAACATGAATTTGGACAAAACATCAGATTTGTTGACTAAAGGTTAAACCCAGACAAATTGAGAATAATGATCTAGAAACAAGACATAATATCGAAATCCAGAAAGACTCGGAATTGGGGATGTCCACAAGTCCGAGTGAACAACGTCAAAACAAAATTTAACAATAGTAGACGAACTAACAAATGGAAGTCGCACGTGCTTGCCAAGTTGACATGCATGGCAAAGCACGGGAGATTTTTCCTTATTACATGAAATAGAATTATTTGAAATGATACTCCATAGCACTTCACTTCCTGGATGTCCAAGGCGTTGATGCCACGTGTATTGACTTGTGAGATAAACTTGAGGAATTTGAGAAGGCTTTGTAACAGGATAGAGAGGTCCAGTGCTATCACAGCGGAGCAGCACCCGACGAGTTTGGAAGTCCTTAACAGAAAAACCAAAAGGNTACTCCATAGCACTTCACTTCCTGGATGTCCAAGGCGTTGATGCCACGTGTATTGACTTGTGAGATAAACTTGAGGAATTTGAGAAGGCTTTGTAACAGGATAGAGAGGTCCAGTGCTATCACAGCGGAGCAGCACCCGACGAGTTTGGAAGTCCTTAACAGAAAAACCAAAAGGATCAAATTCAACAGTAGAATAATTGTCACAGACAAACTGACGGACAGAAATTAAATTTTTGACAATATTAGGGGTGATTAGAACATTATTTAAATGAAGGGCTCGAAATGGGGTAGGCAAAATACTATGTCCAGAGTTAGTAACGGGAATGGAATGCCCGTCACCAACTGCAACAGATGGATAAATGCACGAATTAAAAATATCACTAAGATTATGTACGGAATCATTAAGGTGAGAGGACGCACCAGTATCCATATTCCAATTACCGGGCGCAGGTTCTTGTACAGTCCCGGTGGTAAAAGCATGTGGTAAAATGGTTTCTTGACCCATAGTAATTCCTGTTGGACCTGCAATGTTTTGTTGGACCGGTTGGTGGGCCGGCTGTTGAACCTGAACCGGTTGTTGAACCTGCCCCGTAATCTGACCCGTCAGTCCATGATAGCCCAAAGGTTGTGAACCTGTCATACTAATAACCGGCTGACCTACCATTCCATGCAAACCGAATGGACCTGCCATTCCTTGATGACCTGTTAGACCAAATTGACCCATGATCTGTTGACCTGCTATTCCATTTGGACCCGTGGAGATGGGCTGACCTATAGGACTGGGTTGGTAAATCTGTTAGGCCGGAAGAGGGGTTGGGGCGGATGGGCTTGAAAAGCCGGGTGGGCCATGGGTTAATGAATAACCAGTGGGATATGTTGTTTGGGTATGAAAGGCTACTGGAGTGGGATATGTTGTTTGGGTATGATAGGCTACTAGAGTAGGCGTGGGTTGAGTAAGGGTATTCCCACCACATCCTAACTTAGACAATAAGTTTTGCAAAGTGTCCATATCTATGGGTGAAAGAAATGAGGTCGAAACAACAGTGGATCGAGTACCATTACCATGTGCCCCGTTATGAAGAAATTTGCATGAAGCCCCAAACCGACACGAGCCTTTAGCGAAGTTGTTGCATGGTTTGTGGACTTTGTCCATGGAAGACGAGCCCCGACTATTAGAACGGGTGTTTGTCAAAAGAACCATGGGAGATGCAGATGTGGTGTCCACAAGGCTATGTTGGTCTCTTGATTTGAGACGCATTTCTTCCGTGGTAAGCATGGACCTAATAGTTTTTAGATCCGGAACGGGTCCCGATGAGCAATGATGGTGGCAATGTGATCATATCGGGAGGGTAAGCCTTCTAGTGCAAAAGTTACAACATCGTCCTTGTCTATAGTCGATCCAAGACTAGTCAAGATCGTGGCTATGTTTTCAATTTTACGGAAGTATGCATCAATACTCATGTCACCGAGCTTCAAGGAGCGTAATTCCGCTTTCAATGCAATTGAACGGGTACGTTTGTTATCGTGAAAAATGTCGGCAAGGATATCCCATGCATGTTTGGCTGTTTGGGGGTTATCAACGACGAGTCGTTGTTGTAGAGTTTTGGAGACAGTAACAAAGATCCATGAAAGTATTATGGTGTCGATTTTTAGCCACTCTTCATCACGAGTTGGAGGAGTACTTGTGTCGGCACCTGTATCATCTTTGGTCTCAATGTGATCCATGAGTTTGTTTCCTCGACAGAGATTGAGAAAGAAATAAACCCAAGATGAATAATTCATCTCGTCAACGTCCAACTTTACGGGTATTAGGTTTGTTAAGTTATTGATTGCCATAAGTTTATCGGAGAGTAGAATGGTGGGTTGTGGGGGATCTCAGTCATGATGGTGATTTTAGGGTACGAAATCGATAGGTTTTAGATGGAGGGTTTTGTGGGACAGATTGAAAACGGAAAAGAATACAAGAACAATAGATTAATTTGAAATACACACCTTTGTCGACTGGTTATACCATAAACCAACGATCGACTTTATCAAACAAAACAGGTCGACTGGTATTTAGTTACCAACGATCGACTTATACAAAACTTTAAAAGGGAAAAAATGCAGCGGAACTGTTTCTCATGATACCCTGTGAGATATTGTGATGATGATATACGAATGATTTGAGAATGATTTCTTATTGATTGATAACCAATTACAATAGGAGACATAGATATGCTTACAATACAAGGAAATATAAGGAAAGTACTAAAGACATTCTAATCTACATAATGACTATATCAATTACAATCATCTACATATGACTATATCAATCAATCTCTAACAACCGATAAGACCAAATCAAATACTATAATGGTACAGCTAACAGTACCATGGTGAATGCATTAGAATGATCAACCATGGGGTTTCGCTTCTGTTCACCTTTGGTAGTTCCTCAAGTAGCCATTGGTTAAGTACTTGCCAAAAGCCTAGTAGGAAGACAATACAGTAATATACGGTGAAGCTAGCTTGATTGAATACCACTGTGGTTATGTACTTCCTGATGCTTTAAAGGGGACACGGTATCGATGAAGAAATGGCTTAAAAAGTTGTATGGGTGACGATATGCATATAGTCACACACGTTTTTTTCGTTGTGTGTCACTAAAGGTCCTGCCACCGTAGGTGGCATATGGTCACATTGTTGAGTTCGTGGCCTTTTTCATCGAAAAAGAGTGACCAAAACCCCGAATATGTGTGACAAATTAGGCACCAGTTTTGTTGGATTAGTCATTATGAGTGACCGTAAACACTTTATAGTCACATGAATGTTTTTTGAGAGTAACTATTGTTCGTCCTTTGGCCACATAAATATATAATATATGTGACACTTGAGATGATTTATCCAAGTAAATATGTATTATGTGTGACTATTTCCTGTCATGTGGCCACATGAGTATATAATAAATGTGACGTTTTGTGATGATTTAGTCACACACAGGTATTGTTTTTTTGAGTTAGTCACATACAATTTAAAAAAAAAAAAAAATGGCCAAAAATGTTAATAAGTGTGACCATATGTCGTTTAAAGTGAAGAAATATGTATTTTGTGTGACTATTGTTCATCCAATGGCCACATTAATTTTTTGTTTGTGTGGCCTTTTCTAATATTTAGTCACACAAAGTATATTTGTTTTGGGTATTTAGTCACAAACAATTAAGCATAAAGTGACCAAAAATGTTAATAAGTGTGACAATAAGTTGTTTAAAGTGAAGAAATGTATATTTTGTGTGACTATTGATCATCCTATTGCTACATGAATTTTTTGTGTGTGGCCTTTTATAATATTTTAGTCACACAACGAATTAAGCAAACAATGACCAAACGTGTTAATAAGTGTGACTGTATGCATCTTTTAGTCACATTTAAAAAATCAATATATATCAAAACAAATTCAAATATATATCAAAACAAATTCAATACAATAAAACTGGAATGTATATAACTGAACCACTAATACATATCATATAAGCAGTACTAACTATATGAACCAACAATACTAACTTATAACTAACAGTTGTAACTAATACACTAGCAGTACTAACAGTTGTAACTAATACACTAGCAGTTTCAACGAGGGCTTCATGTTCTTCGTCCAACCTTTTTATCTTTTCTCCGATTCATGAAAGTAACTGTAAGTTATTTGCAGAATTGGAAGTAACCATCTTGTTTTTTTCCTTAAAATTCTGCTCATGGCATCCATGATTCATGAAAGTAACTGAAGTTTTTTTCCTGAAAACAACAAAGTGAACAAAAGATTTGGCAAAAACAAAACGCAAAAGTTATAATACAATGTCGCAAAGAGAAAGTGTACTTGAGTTGCATATTTTTGAGAAGTGTGCCATCTAAGAAAATCCTCTAACAAACTCAATGTAAATAAGAATAGTGTACCTGGAAAAACAATGTAGGGGGACTCTAGGATGCCTATTTTCTGCCACAAAGGAACACCAGCCAATGCTTGCCCAACTATATTGGCATTTTTCGCTTCTAAAGCTTTTGTAGCAATATCTGATGAGGTAATTCCACCCTATGAAACAAGAAACTGGTTAATATAAGGCACAATGTATTATATATACATCAACAGTCACCTGTCCGGTTAATATAAGGCACAACATATTAGATATACATCAACAGTCACTTATTCTGGTGAATAATTTTCTTTTAGAATCTAAAGATAGGGAAACTCATATTACAATCGTCCCTGACTTTCAAACACATAATACGACGAAAACACCGAACACTAAAAACACTTACTTCGGTTCAATATCTTGAGCATTCTCAGACTCAGTTGCACAGCTTCAAGAGGACTTTTCCAAATCTGCATTAGCTTCCAAAAGAAGATAATCAGTAATTCCATATATACATGATATATAGTGATACATATGTACATTCAGTCCAAAAGATACATGCAGAGTCAATGTTGCAAAAATCGTGAATGGGTCCTGAGGCGGTCGAGGGCCGAGTAGCGTTTTTTAGCTGATTAATCAGCCCTAAACCTTGTAATCGCCGATTAATCGGCCGATTTCCTTGTAAATCTCTCCAAGTTCCAAGGCCGTTTACCTTGTAATCGGCGATTAAAAGGCCGAGTAGGCCGTTTTTTGCAACATTGTGCAGAGTAATGTAGTAATGTAGTGAAAGGGATAGGAGGCTGCTATGTATATTTTGCAAAAATCTCGACAATCTTTTTCACGAACCACGTTAGTGTTCATAACAACGTTCCAAACGGCTTTGTCATATGACAAGGAAATGACCATTTTCTACACCATGACCATTTAAAATAAGTTAATAATAACCATAAAATTCTTTCTAGCTCAATTAGTAAAAGTCTGGTTGATGCAACACTTTTTCTTTATAGTTAAATGAATAATAAAGGTAGCGTCAGTGGTTTGATATTCATACATATCTCTAAGCCAATAAAGTGATAATATGATAAGCATACAATAACTTGTTAGATCGGTAACATTTTCAAACTGGACCACATATTGAACATACTTCCAATAATATACATTTGCATGCTATATACACATAAGTAGTCTTTTTAATACACTTATATATGCTGAAAAATCAGCAACTATACACCCCTATGTATATGCTGAAAAATCAGCATAAAAACACCCTTGTATATGCTAAAAAATCAGCATACAAACACTACTCTAAGTGCAGAAAATTCAGCATGTAAACACTCTTCTAAGTGCAGAAAATTCAGCAGCAAAAGCGCCCCTTTTAGTGCAGAAAATCAGCAGCAAAAGTGCCCCTTTTAGTGCAGAAAATCAGCAGCAAATGCGCACACTTTTTGGGGCTGAGATACGCAAAAACCAACACCCCTTTGGGGTGGGCTACGACAGTAGGTAACAAGCAAACCAAGCGCACCCGTTTGGGGCTTGTGGTGTGGTCCAGAAAATAAAACGACAGCAACGACGAACACACCCTTCGGGGTGGTTTTGAGCCGAGAACAAACAAACCCAAATTAAACATAACAAGTCACATAGAGGCTGAAAACAAACTCCCTTAGTTTCATGTTAATCAAAAAGCTATAACCAAAAATAAACCAAGCTAAACACAAGCAAGCACCCACCATGAGTGACTCACACTGAACCGAGACAACTTGTGGCTCTCGGTGGTGGGTCAAACAAATTAAACTAAGCTCACCCTTATGGGTGGCTGTGACAGCGAACAAACAAACACCCTGATGAGTGTGTAAATACTCATCATTTTTGTCGTATCTGAATTGCCAAAACATCCAAAAACACTCAGAAATGCATCAAAATACTGAAAATATCCCAGGGCTGTGTTTTATATGTTTCAGAAGCAAAATGATTGAAAACAAATAAAAAACGAACAAAGTTTGCATAATTGGCAGTTTCAGTCCCTCAACTTTTAAAACTTGTCAAAATTAGTCCCTGAGCGTTTATTTTGGAAGAAAAGTCAACCAAAGTCCTTTGAAAATCACAAGTTGTCATAATTAGTCCTTTGGTGAAAAGTTTCAAAAGTTTACAAATTTAGTCCCTGAACTTTGCAAAATTGTCAAAAATAGTCCCTGGGATTTAAAACTTTGGAAATTATCAATTATGGTCCTTGTGTTATTGAAATTTGGCAAAAATGATCCTTGGGTGAAAAGTTTGGAGAAATTACATGTTTGGTTCCTGAAGTTTCACAAGTTGGCAAAACAGGTCCATGGATTTCAAAAATGTGGAAAAGTCAAACGAGGTCCTTGAAATATTCAACAATTGGCAAGATAGACCCTTATGACTACTTTTGAACAATGGCAAATTCAGTCCCTCAAAATTTCAGAAATTACAAATTTGGCCCTTGTGATAATTACAACACCAAACTAGCCCTTTGTTACTTCATAAACCCAAAACCAAAATCCAACCCAACACCCCACCCTTTTCTTTCTCTGGTCCAGTCCTTTGGGCCCAACCATTTCCCCAGCCCAACAAAACAAACCCAACATCCCCTTTGTATAATAAAACCTCTCCCCCGTCCCCCAGTTTGACCACGGTCAAACTCATCATCCTCAACACCATCTCCCCAACTTGCTGCCATGGTACCCCACCACCACCATCACATCCCACCGCCTAAACCCACTACCCACCTAACAAGACAACCCCATTTAATGCCACCACCCCCTTGTGTTATAACAGTGCAAATTGCACTTTCCTTTTTGGCGCCAAAAGTGGTTTAAACGGCCAAGATTGATTTTGGTGATCCAATGGCTCAAATTAGGATGGGAAATGCTTAGAGTGACCCCACAAACCCTAATTGAAGGCTATAAGAGGAAGAAGAAGGAGAGAAGACTGTGTGTAGTTTTCTTAGCTTAATGTATTGTCGTTTTTTTTAAGCTTTGTATTTCCGATGTAATTTTTATTTAAGAAAGTTTGTAATCATCTTTTCTAGTATATTGAAACCTATTTCAACAATTAATTTCAAGTTTTCATGCAATTTCCAGTTTATGCAAGTTTTTATGAAAATCTCATATTAGTTTAAAGTTGTTGAAATATGTTGTTTTCTACTCCTTTAGGCTCATTTTAGCTTACTAATGAGCTTTCTAAAGCTTGCCAAGCATTCTAAGCAGTTTAAGTCAAGAAATCAAAAATACTAAAAAATACAAAAAAATAGAAGTAAAAATAAAAAAAATCAGTGAAGAATGGTGAAAGATTGCTGGAGCACTGTATATTTGGGATGGCAGTGGGTTAGAGGCTTCATGGGAAGCCAATAGGTGTGCTTGTGTACCTTGGTTCTCATTTTCTCAGCTGGAATGCCTTTGTAAGAAAAATCTCATTTTAAGCATTTCTACTGTAGCTTTGCTTAGTAGTTGTTATATCTTTATTTTAATGTTTCTTAGGTATATTTGAGTCATATGGTTGCTTAAAATTGGTTAGTTGTTTATTGGTTTCCAGTGTGCTCATATTTACCACTTTAACTGTCATTTTAGCATTATTAGTGGTAATTTGGTATTTGTTGTTTTCATTGGTAGTTTTGTGTTTAAACAGTTCCATATCTTCATAATATAAGCTTTTGTATCAGTCTTAAGGGTTGGATAAGTCTAATGCTTTGAAAAACTCTCATCATTGCTTTTAAAGGGGTGTTTGGTTTAGATAGTTAACCTGTGCTATTGGTGTTTGCTTGTTGTTATTGCTGCATTTCTAGGTTGCATTAGGACAGAACAATACTACTTAGTCATAAAATTGATAGGTCTAATTTGAAAAAGTCAAAATGCTTTGTGAGCCTCATTTTAGTTTATTTGCTAATAATTTAGATTAGCATAATCATTTATATGAATCCATAAGTGGTTAAATTAGATTAATTTAGTTTCATTATAGCTTACTACAACTTATTCAGTCACTTAAATCTCTTAGAATCTCACTTAAGTCAAACTAGTGTTTCTCATCAAAAAGTCAAAATCCACACACTGTCAAAATGGACAGATTTTTAAGACCTTGCATAGGGTTTAATATGGATTGGAACTAGAATATTCTTGTTGATTTATGTTGTTTGGTGGCTTGTGAACCTGAATCAACAGAAAAATTGGTTTTTGAAATTCATTTGCTCATTGAAATCCTTGCCTAAACTTGCCCTTGTGAGCTTTTGACTCCCCTGTACCCAGTGTGCATACCCAAGTTCTCAAGCCTCCCATAAGCTCATTAGTGGACCCCATGCCCTGAGCCTTAGCTTATTTTTAAGCTCTCCCAGCCACCTTTTTAGATCACCATTCTCCTTGTACCCCTGATCTCACCTGTGGGCCCCACATAAGCCTGCATGTTGTCCCATTTTACCCTGCTTGTTAGATTCTGAGTGTGAATTGGATTGCTTATTTGCTTATTATTGCTTATTCAGTGCCATTTTCTTGTTAATTTAGCATCCATTCAGTCTATTTAACTTGTTTATTTCTAAAATCACCATTGGTTCTCAGTCTATAGCTTATTCAAAGCTTTTTCTTGTCTAAAAGTTCCAAAGTCAAACTGTCAAGCTTTTTAGCTTGCACAGTGCTTATTTTTAAGCTCCATAATATTTTTCTTTACAAAAGTGTCTCATTTTTAGTAGTAAATCAGTTCTCAAAAAGAAAAATCAAAAAATTATCAATTTTAAAAAAGTGATAGCTTCTATTTAAGCCATTTGGCTTATTTTCAGCTTTTTCAAAAAGCACTTCTCATTTTTATATTTTTCCTAAGTTTCTGCACTAGCATAGTATTTATATAAAAAATTTCATAATTTTATCTTTTCATTTAGTATTTATAATAATTAATAATAGTTAAATTAGTTTTAATTAAGAAACCAAAAATAAAATCCTCTTTTTATTTTTAATCACTAGTACTTTTTTATATTTTTTCTAGGTTTTATATATCATTTAGTATTTTTAGAAAATAGTTTCTTAATTATCACTGTTCATTCTCCATTTTATTAATTAAATTAGTTTAACTAGCTTTTAATTAATAACTAAGTAAATAATTAGTAAATTAGTTTAATAATAATTTTTATAAACTTTTTATAATTTTTTCGGATTCCTGTACTGGTTAATTAGTTTTATAAAATATTTCTTAATTTTCTAAGTCATTTGAGTATTATTAGTAATTTAAATTAGTTAATTAGTTAATTAATAAGTAATTAGTAATTAATTAATATAAAATTCACAAAAAGACAAAAAGACATATTTTTAGTTTTTATATCATTTTTAAGTTATTTTAGAGTTTTTAAAAATAAATTTTCATTTTCTTAGTTTAAATTAATATTATATTATATTTAGTTTAAGTTAAATATTAATAAATAAGTAATTAAACAGTTTTAATTAATATTAAATAATAAAATAATCAAAAAATATTTTTCTTTTTTTTTTATAAAATTTTCTTTTAATAATAAGTTTGTAAAAAAAGTCATTTTCACCCCCTGTAGTTTGTTTTTACTTAATTCCCACTTTTTTAGTACGCATTTGCATTTTGATTACGTTTTTAGTTTATCTGATTCCCAGTAAATGTTTATATCTGTTATTTATCTCATTTCCATTAGTGTAAACAAATCCAAATCATATTATCTGGTTACTATTCCCAAATCACTCATTCCCAGAATGTTTCCAAAATACAATTTCAACCTCGTTGGGACTTAACGACCCGTGAATACACTGTGCTTTCAACGGATCATAAATTGATCACTTTCTCTCTCATAGCTTGACTTTGTTGACCAAGCACACTTGGTTGACTTAGTTGACTGTTTGAGGCAAGTCACACCCCAATAAGCACCAAAATCAGCTTTTAAGCAACCCAATAATCTACAAGCTTGAACTAAAAAAAATCAAATAGGCTAGACATCAAATAAATTGAAAATAGGTCCAACACCCCCAAGGCTCGAACCCGAGGCCTTGGCGGGCTTTTTTGCACCGAGACCCAAAACAAATAGGTTCATAACTTAACATAACACTAAATAAGCTATAACCTTGACAATAAGCAAATCCATATACGACCAACCATGACCCAAGTGGGTCAATCCTGAAAATAAACTAATCAATCAAACTCCACTGTTGAATCTGGTTATTGAACATCTTTATTATAGTTTTAATTCCGAGTTAATTGCATTTTTGGTCCCTGTGGTTTGGCCAAATTGCAGATTTGGTCCCCAACTTTTTGAAAGTGCACCAGACGTCCCCATTAATATGTTTTCGTTGCATTTTTGGTCCCTGACCAACATCAAATGACTAAAATACCCCCATCACTATTTTCTTTTCAGTTTTTTTACATAAATGGCCCCTGTGTTGCGCCAGACTTTACAAAAATCGTCATTTTTTTTTNTTGCACCGAGACCCAAAACAAATAGGTTCATAACTTAACATAACACTAAATAAGCTATAACCTTGACAATAAGCAAATCCATATACGACCAACCGTGACCCAAGTGGGTCAATCCTGAAAATAAACTAATCAATCAAACTCCACTGTTGAATCTGGTTATTGAACATCTTTATTATACTTTTAATTCCACGAAAACTTTGATAACAATTTGATAATCGGTTTTAAAATAAAAAGAGAATGACGAGATTTGTTTCATGATTTACAGAATATATATTGTGTAATATCCAACAGTTCAGATAGTTGAAAGTCGCCAAAGTGGTTCGAATAGTCCGGTTTTATTTAAAAAATTAAAGAAATATTTTATTATTACAGTAACATAATAACTTTTGTTTGTTAAAGGATTTAGACAGAAAGTGCAAACTTTTCCAATTATACCACAAATGGTTATGAAATAGGGAAGAAAGTAAACAAAATAGTAAATATATGGATTAGAACCTCAGATGGCAAACTCGTAACTCCAACAACTTGGTCTGGGAATGTGGGTCTTACAACTTGTTCCGGTTTTAACTCTCCAGACACAGTGAAATCTCTGCAAAACGCAAACATATTCGGTATGATCATTTGTAAACAACAAAATGATAAGTAATACTCAAGTAATACATATGAGTGAAAATCTAAAAAGATGAAAATCGAGGGTATTTTGACTTGTTGCTGTAGAGAAAGACAGTAAATTTCATGAACATTGTCATTTTTTGAAAAGACCAATAAGTAGCCTCATAATATTAATAGCTACTGAGCCTTTCTAAAAAAATTATTAGCTACTGAACTTTTGATTATATTACCAATCAATCAATCAATCATCTCTTAGTAACAAACATATACTATTAGTATTGTGGAAGGCTAAAAGCTTCAAATCATCATATGTTGTGTGTGAACAAACAACATCATTCATTTTATAGAAACATTTTATCAAACAGTTGGTTGACAAACAAAGAAATAAACAAACATCATTTTTTAGAAACATTTTATCAAACAGTTGGTTGAAAAACATGATTTTAGTTAGTATAGTACCTTGATTCTTCATCCGATTAACCACAATCCCAAAGTTCCTCACAAGCTCCTCGAGTTTATCAATATGCTCCATCTTCTTCAGCAATACTACTAGTACAACAATTTTACTGTATTTCATTACTTGAAGCTTGAAACAATTATTACTAGAAAGATATAGTTATACCTATTTTGCTTGGTTTGAATACTGATAAAGAGATGACAGCTGCAACAGGGGACAACGACAAATCTAAAAAGAAAAGATTGTCAAAACGGTTAGAAAAAACTTCAAATCTGTAAAACAAACATATAAATCTATGAAAAAACAACTTCAGTACATGAAATAAATATAGATCTAACAAAAAAAACCTCAAAAACTCGGCTGGTGGTTTCAGTTATGTTATTCAGCTCGTGGGTGGTAGTGGGAGGTGCTGTCCAGCTCGTTAGTGGTGAATATTATTGTTGTTCTCCGTAACCAAACTTGAATATCCAAATCGCAAAAAAAAACAATCAAATGGTAAAAAATGCCAATGGAAATATGGAATATAGACGAGAGGGGGTGTGAGATATATTAAGAAAATTAGTTGGGGAGAACACATTATGAAGATGATGTGATATCTGAGAAAAAAAGATAAAGATTAATGGCGGGGCAATTTGATTTTTGGGGAAAAAGGATGGGTTAGTGAAAGGTTGGAGAGAAGGATCAACAATGTGATTTTGATTTTGGGGAAAACTAGGGCGGGATATAATGAAAATATTCGGGGGGAGGACCAAATTTTGGGAAAACTTTTTAAAACTAATTTAAGATATAAATGTGTCACCATATATGACATTTGGTCACACTGTTCAAGGCCAAAAGTTCTTTATAGATCCAACTTTTACCATAGAACCCATCAAGCAATCTTAGCCACTCATTTTTTTTTTATCAAAATAAAAAAATAAACTTTCACCCTTTTTTTAAAACTTAAATATTTTGCAAACCATAAATCGTCAAGCTACAAAAAAAAATACCATCGCGACGAGAATTAAATTATCTTTCTATAGACATGCATTGTTATATACTTTCGACGAACTTTTTTTTCGATGAACTTTATTTTTTCGCCTAGAAAAATCATATATGATTCGTAAGAATCATATATGATTCGATTTTAACAAATCATATATGATTCTTACGAATCATATATGATTCGTAAGAATATATGATTCGTAAGAATCATATAGGATTCGTAAGAATCGAATCACATATGATTTTTATGAATCATATATGATTCTTTCTGGGCGGAAATTAAAAAAAAAAAAAAAGTTCATCGAAAGTATATAACAATGCATATCTATAGAAAGATCATTTAATTCTCGTCGCGATGGTATTTTTTTTTGTAGCTTGAAGATTTATCGTTTGCAAGATATGTTGTTTTGAAAAAAAAAGTGGAAAATATAAATGGGTGGCTATGATTGGTTGATAGGTTCTATGGCATGTATGGGTTCTTCATTGATCTCAACTCCTGTTCAAGTGTGTGACATATATTTGTCACTTGTAAATGCATATCGTGACTAAGGTTTCAAACTTACTTTTCAGTTGTCACACATTTCAAATTCATATGTGGCTAAATTTTCAACAAAAACTAGCAGTCACATTTAAATAATGTGTGACAAACTTGAGTATATGATATACACACACAATTACTTCATGTGACCATATATGGATTTTGGTCACACTGTTCAATTGTGTGACATATATTTGTCACATATCAACCACTATATAATAGCCTAACATGATAACGCCAAATAAGCGTAACTATGCCACCTCATTGCCTACTAGATTGCCTACATGGCACACACTATTCATGCACTAAAATCCGGAAATTAAAAAGTATTGTCATTCATGGGACTCGAACCCGCGACCTCCGCTACCAAACACAAGCGTGCCTACCACTGGATCACGTTAGAGTTTGTTTAGTGTTTGGAAAACAAAGTACACTTGCTTAAAATTGAAAAAGTTATCAGCAACTCCTAATATTTAGGGATATCAATCCACTATATTCATTTCAAATCATGTAACCGATCAAATGTTGAATCATAGAGCCTACAATAAAGGGATATTCATGGAAAGTTTGATTACTCTGCTATAATCATGGAAACAATTAAGGTATTGTGAATCAAATAATTTAAATTTCAATATTGAGCTTAATTTATCCCAAACTATTCTCAATCTCAGTTTAATCATCCTCAAGCATTAACAAAAACATATTCAAATAACCTAAATAAATTTATCATATTGTTACGATCACCTCTCAATCACAAACAAATCACGCTCATGAAATTAGACCCACGATCATAAAACTAAAACCAAAACCCTAAATTTAACCCTAATTAATGGGTTTCAAGAAAACACGCACAAAGATCTACCATCATCCACTGATCGGATGTGTCAATTAACTGATGGTAAGGTAATTCTTATTATGCTTTTTTGTGCCACTGAATCAGATATGTAGTTGGAATGTATCATTCGGATTTCTTATCCATATTCCTAAAAATATACCTCCAACACAGCTAAATAAATATTGCACTGGAAATTGCAGTATGGGAGGGAAGTGTTCAATTGGAACTGTAGTAGTAGCAGTAGGGAAACCAAAGTTCAGTCAACGTAATGAGACTTATAATGCATATTTCAATCGAATCCGACGTTCACTCATGGTTAGTTATTTTTGTTGAACTTTACGTTACCTTGCAATGTTCTATTAGTTAGGATGCTTATGAGCATGTATGATCACATGCCATAGATAATTAGTTACCTCTTGACTCAATCATTTATGTTGGAACGTTGTAGCTCGAGGTTTTTTCGACCTCATATCATCTAGGAACACAATAACATTGATAATAACATGCAGCGGAATAATAAATAAGAATATCAATGTTATGAACAAGGTTTTTCACCATCATCACCTCCAATTATTATTTGATTAGAATAATAACGTGTTACCTAACTGTAACAGGGATCTAAGACACCTCAGATCTTGAAGGTATCGAACAACTCTAACTAGTTCTAGGCGTTTACAATTTACACGCCCTAGAACACACACACACACCTTTACTGTAATATTACATTGTGGAAGACTTTTTTAATAACCTGTACCTTGCCTCTAAAGGGATACCTTTTTATTCGATTTAAGATTACATATGGTTGAATTTCAAACTAGCATACTATCTGGACTTACTACTTTTTATGAGGTAACACTAACTTGTTTTAAAACAATTTTGAATCAATAAATCAATTGCGTTCTGTAGTTTCAAAATCTTTTAATCAATATATGTACCTTTGCAGGCGAAATTAAAGGAGGCATTACATGGTCCTGTGGAAGCTCTTCTAAAAGGAGGCCGTGATGATACTTGGGTTGCAATAAGGAAACTACTTCATGATGAAACCGAAACAGCTATCTCCGCGTTTTATTTTGCACTTTCTGGTTTCGAAATGGATGAACAATCCAATGAAGATATGATTCTAATATTGAAGAAATATGCGAGAGGAGTTATTGAAGGGAAAACGAGAGAAGAAGCTGAAAGAGTTTCGTATCACATGACGGAAAGGTACTCTGCTTGTATATATAAAATCAATCCCATTTCTATCTTACTTCAACTAATTTTCAGTTTTACGCAGATTTACATCCATTTTTAACTATGACGATGATTCAATGCCACGGGTCTGGACTGGAAAGGAAGAAATTCGAGCTATAACTAAAACTGCCTATTCTTCTGTAAGAATCTCTTCATTAAACTTTATTAATCTTATGATACGTGACTTATGTGATTTTATAATTTATCTTTCAGTCTTTGAGGTTGCTCTCTGTGCTGGCTGCAATTCGTTTGGATGAAGAGACTGATACTATTGGGGATACACTTGTTCTCAGATTAATGAGTCCGTATAACGGCATTAGTAAGAGTACCACTTCAGAGGACCCGTTGGCCTCAACAACATGGGAAGAGGTATATCGTGTGTTATATGGGATACATGCTCTTTTATCCGCATAAATGCTGTATCTTTTTTTTAATAATATCAACATATTTATTTGTACTTGATTAATTTACGATTTTACGTTCAGGTTCCAGCTACAAAGACACTCATAACTCCTGTTCAGTGTAAATCATTGTGGAACCAATTTCGGAGAGAAACCGAAGATGCCATCGCTCAAGCTGTTGCTTCCCAGGTATCTTCTGTATATATATAGAAACTTGGTATAATTTAGACATCATATGTGATACTGCCTGACCCTTAAGAGATAGAAATCCGTGCTCAAATTTTGGCTTATAACATCAACCTTTATCAATTCCTTGATAATTTAATAGAACTATAAGCAGGTTGTGGTTCCTAGTGTGTGCCTTCTAGGGAGGAGTTGTTAATGTTTTTCTTGCTATGTTTTTCAGGAAGTTAAAAAGCGTAAGATCTCATCATGTTACACTACTCCACACATCTCAACTAAGGTATGGGTTCATTTTACATTAGTATTGCTTTGCTGAGTTGGAATGCAGATAAAAATGGTATTTGTGGGCAAAATTTCTGGTTTTCTCATTCGCACCCTAAATGAGGTTGGCTTGAAATTGGCTCTCTGTGTAAAATTTGTGTTCAGAACGTTTTCCACTTTCATGTTGTCATATCATGTTCAAAACTAAGTGTGGGGTTTGACTTAAAAGAGACTTTGCAACCCTCCAATCTCCTAGCTGTTCGCTAAGCCTTTTTTTTTAGACATGAATAGAACTGTCGTCTTCGTGCCTCCTTCCTTATTGATGCCATTTATTTGTATTTTGCAGGCTGGAGCTACTACTTCCTCGTCCTCATGCGCAGTTTTGGATGCCAATATTGAAGCAACAGAGGCTCCTGCTAATAAACGGTCCAACAGGGGTCAGAGTGAGAGCATTGTGGACCTGACACCAAACTCCATTCGCTCATTTTTCCATTTTCCCAACAGCGGGAAGGGGGAGAGACGAAGGATGTATCAAGCTAAGTTAGCTGCATTAAGATCTCGACAAATTGAACCAGCCCGCACAATAGATTGGGAGCTCTTGGAACAGTTCAAGCTAGCAGATGAGATCCGGGGTCTCTTGAGGATTAAGTACGCCCAGGGGGAAGTGGATATTAAATCACCTGAGTGGGTTAACCTTTTTTCTGTTGGACGCTTCTAATGTCCTTCTAATGTCTAACATGCCAAAAGAAATACAGATGGATCAAAAGGAATAAAAGCCTGCAAGAATTCTGACTTGGGCCTACAGGAACCCAATAGGATAGAACGGTTATTTTTATTGTAACGTTGTATTTTAGGGTTGCAACACTTTGGTCAATCGTTGTGACTTTACATGAAACAACGTTTCATATCTTATAAATAGATTAGGAATTCGCTGTAACATTCAACCCTTTTTTCATTTATTCAGTATCATTTATAGGGTTCAAACCCATCTTCTTTATCCTTATTTATTCGACTCTGTTTCTACATGATAACATGATTGTTGTTTGATTATATTCGATCCCACTCTTACCCATCTTACCCGCTTTTACCCATTTGAAGGGTCAAACCCGAAGTCAAAGTCAACTATATTAAAAAGTCAACTCTCAAGAATAACTGCCATTTGACAGTTACAAAAAGGAAGCGACACAACCATTTCGAATGGTCATACCCATTCGAACCATCACACCTTTTCATTCGCAACCTTTCACTTATTATATATAGATTAGATTCTGTAAACTTTCATAACTTGATGACATATTAACACTTTGATTAATAGAAAGTATTTTCAAAGCACATCGTGTATATTTGATATATTGTGACTTGTACGTTAGACCAATAAAGATCCAACGTTGAGGCCAACAATTGGTATCAGAGCGAGTTTGGAATAAACTAACCAAATCATCATATACCAATATTTCTGTTGCCCAGAATCGAAAAGAAAACAAGAAACCAATCGGTACAAATTTTTTTTCTTCTGCAATATTTTTTTTCTGATTCACAATCATAAAAATTCGAAACATATATCATTTTGTGATTCATAGATACACAATCTTTACTAGCGTAATTTTTCTTACCGGCATCTAGAAGTGGTATCATAAAAACTTACAAAAGGACCGATTTATTTTCCTCTTATTCCCTTCGAATTAACAAGGGAACAAAGGTTAATCATAAGAAAAACCTAAAAAATTTTTCGATTCAGAACACAATTATACCAACACGAGGGTCATCAAAAAAAAAGGGGCAAATTGAAATTGATTCAAATTAAGGAACAAACACACCTGTTGTATCCAGAATCAATACCCTTTTTCACTTTGAATCATAAACTTGATTCACTTTCACGGAGGAACGAAATCCACAAAGGATTTAACGGCACTCGAAACAAACGAGAAACACCACATACCCGAAACAAATAAAAGGGCTACGGGTTTATAGTAACCCCCCCAGGTTTCGAATTTGCGAATCCACCCCTTATACTTTTACTTATACTTATTATTAGTATAACCTTTTGATAAGTATTACCATTATACTACTTAGTAACTTATCACTTTATTTATTATAATAACCTAGTGAAAAAACACTGCTTATTATATTTACGAATAACTTTTAAGGAGTAATTAACCTTAGGTATATTCAATTTAATTTATAATCTCCGAGGATAGTATATTTAACTAATCCTATAGGTTTTGATTGTCACATTTAGACACAAAACATTAAAAGCGCGCACTTTATTCTTAACACATCCTGTGTTAGAATTTTAGGAGATTACTTTGTCATTAATATTAAGAAATGACTAAAGACGGTGGAGATAGTGGAAAGAAGGAGGCTAGTATACCTAACACTACCCCTCAATTCCAATGCCCGATGTTAAAACCCGCGAATTACTCATTATGGGCAATTCGAATGCAAATTATTCTAGAAGCAAATGGGTTATGGGAAACAATAGAGCCATTAGACTCAACACAACCCGATAAGAAAAAGGAGAAAACTGCTATTGCATACCTTTACCAATCCTTACCCGAAGATCAATTACTTCAAATAACAAAGCATAAAACCCCAAAAGCAATATGGGAGGCTTTAAAGGCTAGACACTTAGGCGAAGAAAAAGTACAACAAGCCAGACTTCAAACCTTAAGATCTGAACTTGAATTACTACACATGAAGGAAGATGAAACCATCGATACCTTTACAGGAAAACTAACAACTCTTGTAAACAAAGCCGCTAGTCTAGGACATGAAATAAAAGACCAAAATTTAGTGAGGAAATTACTAAATGCTGTACCCGATAGGTATTTGCAAATAGTAGCATCTATAGAACAATATTCCGATCTAAACACTATGACATTTGAAGAAGCAATTGGTAGACTTAAGACCTATGAAGAAAGGATTAAGTTTAAGAAAGGGAAACAGGAGAACAATCAAGAAAAATTGATGTTCACACGACATGATGGTAGAGGAAAACATTTTAGAGGTCGTGGTAATGGGAGAAATAAATTCTCACACAATAAAAACCACGAGAAATTTAGAGGAGAAAAGAAAGAAGGTGAAAAACCTCATAACAACTTCAAAGGATCAAATTATGATCTTAGCAATGTAACTTGTTACAAATGCAACAAGAAAGGACATCTTGCAAATAAGTGTTATGCCAAGACAAACACTAACATGCAATCTAATCTTGTCGAGGAGGACTTAGAGCCTACCTTATTAATGGCAATTTTAGAAGATCCACTTGTAAAAGAAGTTGAAGACCAAAATGTCTCACTACACGAAGAGGTAGAAACACAAGAGACAAATTTAGATAGTCAATGGTATTTAGACAACGGAGCTAGTAACCATATGACCGGAGTGAGAGAACACTTCAAGGAATTAGATGAAAAAGTTAGTGGTAAAGTGAAATTCGGAGATGGATCACATATAGAGATCAAAGGCAAAGGGTCAATCTTAATAGAATGTGATGATGAAAAACAAAGAATCATTTCACACGTCTATTACATCCCAAGCTTAAAAAGCAATTTATTGAGCCTTGGTCAATTCACCGAAATAGGTTGTAAAGTTGTAATGGAAGATAATGAACTACGACTTTATGACATGGACAACAATATCTTCATAAGAGTACCTAGACAAAGAAACCGTCTATACAAAGCAAGTCTAAGAATAGGCACACCTGTTTGCTTATTAGCAAACTTAAAGGATAGCACTTGGTTATGGCACGCAAGACTAGGACATCTCAACTTTGAATCATTAAAATCTATGACTCAAAGGGAGTTAGTTCAAGGCATACCATCAATTAAACCTACAACACAAATCTGTGATGTTTGTTTAGTTGGTAAACATAGTAGAGCACCATTTCCAAAGAAAGCCAAAACCAGATCAACATCACCCTTAGACTTAATATACGGAGATTTATGTGGACCAATCACACCACCAACACCATCTGGAAAGAAATATATATTCTTGTTAGTCGATGATTATTCAAGATATATGTGGGCGTATTTCCTAGAATCGAAAGATCAAGCATTTGATACTTTCAAGGAATACAAGAACACAATAGAAAAGGAGTTAAGGACAACATTAAAGATGTTTAGAACTGATCGTGGAGGAGAATTCACATCAAATGAATTCACACAATATTGCAAAGACAATGGCATATCACGACAACTCACCGCTCCTTATTCACCACAACAAAACGGAGTAGTTGAACGAAGGAATAGGACAATTATGTCTACAACTAGATGTATGATGAAAGCAACTAACATGCCACAAGATTTTTGGGCTGAAGCTGTTAGACATGCAATATACATCTTAAATAGTGTTCCTACAAAAGCACTACTAGATATTACTCCATATGAAGCTATTAAAGGAAGAAAGCCAAACCTAGAACATCTAAGAGTATTTGGCTGCATAGCATATGCAAAGGTACCATCACAACGCTTAACTAAGCTTGATGATAGAAGTAACAAGATGGTATACTTAGGCAATGAACAAGGATCAAAAGCTTATAGATTATTTGATCCAACAACACAAAGAGTATGTGTTAGTAGAGATGTGAAGTTTAAAGAGGATGAAACATGGGATTGGAAGGATTACATGAGTAAACACACTAATAACGAACCTGAATGGATTGACTTCAGGATAGAAAATCTAGAAACCACAAATGAACACCATGACCTAGATATCCAACCAAATGATGAACCAAATGATGAAGACAATGATTTTCCCAACAATGACGATGATTATACAATATCAACAACAAGCTCATCCTCACAATCACAAACACTTCACACACCATCAACAATTTCATCACGAGTAAGCTCTCAAAATACACCAATCAATTCAATACGATCAACCTATCAGAGTGATAGTGGTTCAACATCAACCACAGCTTCACATTCACGATATGATCACTCACCTGTAAGAGGATTTAGAACAATGGTGGATTTACTTGAAAACACTGAGAAATTATTACTTGTTGAAGATGAACCTAAGAACTATAAGGAAGCATCAACCGATCAAAAATGGATCGAAGCAATGAAGGTGGAATTAGATTCTATCAATAAAAATAATACATGGGAACTAACCACTTTACCCAAAGGACATAAAGCAATTGGCTTAAAATGGGTATTTAAGACTAAGAAAGATGCTAATGGAAACATAGTCAAGCATAAAGCAAGACTAGTAGCAAAAGGCTACATACAAGAGCATGGCATAGATTTTGAGGAAGTTTTCGCACCTGTAGCAAGGATGGAAACTATAAGATTATTACTTGCCATAGCTGCCAATAACAAATGGGAAGTACATCACCTTGATGTAAAATCTGCATTTCTGCATGGAGATTTAAAAGAAGAAGTTTATGTTTCACAACCGGAAGGTTTCATAAAACAAGGAAATTCTGGTAAAGTCTATAGGCTTATTAAAGCACTATATGGACTAAGACAAGCACCACGTGCATGGAACATAAAACTGGACAACACCTTGAAGTCCTTAGATTTCAAGAAATGTGCATTAGAACAAGCGATCTACACAAAAGCCACAAAGGACTCAATTTTACTAGTAGGAGTATATGTTGATGATCTAATCATCACTGGCACACCAAAAGAAGAGATCGAAAAATTCAAAGCTCAAATGGAAGACAAATTTGAAATGAGTGACCTTGGATTATTAGCTTACTATCTAGGGATAGAAGTCACACAAACTGGAGGTGACATATCAATAAAGCAATCTGCTTACGCAACCAAGATTCTGAAGGAAGTTGGAATGTCAGACTGCAATGAAACCCTAATACCTATGGATCCAGGCACAAGATTGACAAAGAATACTGACGGAACAATGGTCAACCCAACTGAATATAGAAGCTTAATTGGATGTCTACGATATCTGCTTCACACAAGACCTGACTTAAGTTATCCCATTGGATTACTTAGCCGTTTTATGCAGGAACCAAAAGAGCAGCACATGAAAGCAATAAGACAAGTACTACGTTATGTTAAAGGAACAAAAAACTACGGTATCACCTACAAACATAATGGAGGAAACAAAATACAAGGCTTTAGCGATAGTAGTTATGGAGTTAACACTCATGAAGGCAAAGGAACTACTGGAATCATTTTCTACTATGGTGAATCACCAATTAGCTGGAGCACACAGAAGCAAGCCACTGTAGCTTTATCATCATGCGAATCTGAATTTATTGCAGCAACTGCAGCAGCAACACAAGCATTATGGTTGAAAAGACTACTAAGCAGGCTTACACACTCGAAGGAAGAAAAGGTGACTATTATGGTTGATAACAAATCGGCTATAGAACTAATGAAGAATCCTGTTTTTCACGGGAGAAGTAAACACATTGACACGAAGTATCACTTCATACGAGAATGCGTTGAAAGAGAAGACTTACAAGTTGAATTCATCAGCGGAGAATATCAGAAAGCTGACATACTCACAAAGGCACTACCGAAGATCAAATTTCTAACAATGAGACACCTTATTGGAGTTAAAGATCTAGGAGATGAAGATTGTGATTAAGGGGGAGAATATTGGGTTAATCCCACTCTTACCCATCTTACCCGCTTTTACCCATTTGAAGGGTCAAACCCGAAGTCAAAGTCAACTATATTAAAAAGTCAACTCTCAAGAATAACTGCCATTTGACAGTTACAAAAAGGAAGCGACACAACCATTTCGAATGGTCATACCCATTCGAACCATCACACCTTTTCATTCGCAACCTTTCACTTATTATATATAGATTAGATTCTGTAAACTTTCATAACTTGATGACATATTAACACTTTGATTAATAGAAAGTATTTTCAAAGCACATCGTGTATATTTGATATATTGTGACTTGTACGTTAGACCAATAAAGATCCAACGTTGAGGCCAACAATTGGTATCAGAGCGAGTTTGGAATAAACTAACCAAATCATCATATACCAATATTTCTGTTGCCCAGAATCGAAAAGAAAACAAGAAACCAATCGGTACAAATTTTTTTTCTTCTGCAATATTTTTTTCTGAACCACAATCATAAAAATTCGAAACATATATCATTTTGTGATTCATAGATACACAATCTTTACTAGCGTAATTTTTCTTACCGGCATCTAGAAGTGGTATCATAAAAACTTACAAAAGGACCGATTTATTTTCCTCTTATTCCCTTCGAATTAACAAGGGAACAAAGGTTAATCATAAGAAAAACCTAAAATTTTTTTCGATTCAGAACACAATTATACCAACACGAGGGTCATCAAAAAAAAGGGGCAAATTGAAATTGATTCAAATTAAGGAACAAACACACCTGTTGTATCCAGAATCAATACCCTTTTTCACTTTGAATCATAAACTTGATTCACTTTCACGGAGGAACGAAATCCACAAAGGATTTAACGGCACTCGAAACAAACGAGAAACACCACATATCCGTGAAGAAGAAAGGTTAACCAAGCCATTACAACCGGCGGTCAACCACCAAACATAGCAGAAGAGAAGTCTCACAAGAAAGGAGACAGATTTTTCATCTCTCAAGGAGATAACGAAAAAAAGAGGTGTACACTAAACGCTAGGGCAACCCGAAACAAATAAAAGGGCTACGGGTTTATAATAACCCCCCCAGGTTTCGAATTTGCGAATCCACCCCTTATACTTTTACTTATACTTATTATTAGTATAACCTTTTGATAAGTATTACCATTATACTACTTAGTAACTTATCACTTTATTTATTATAATAACCTAGTGAAAAAACACTGCTTATTATATTTAGGAATAACTTTTAAGGAGTAATTAACCTTAGGTATATTCAATTTAATTTATAATCTCCGAGGATAGTATATTTAACTAATCCTATAGGTTTTGATTGTCACATTTAGACACAAAACATTAAAAGCGCGCACTTTATTCTTAACACATCCTGTGATAGAATTTTAGGAGATTACCTTGTCATTAATATTAAGAAATGACTAAAGACGGTGGAGATAGTGGAAAGAAGGAGGCTAGTATACCTAACACTACCCCTCAATTCCAATGCCCGATGTTAAAACCCGCGAATTACTCATTATGGGCAATTCGAATGCAAATTATTCGAGAAGCAAATGGGTTATGGGAAACAATAGAGCCATTAGACTCAACACAACCCGATAAGAAAAAGGAGAAAACTGCTATTGCATACCTTTACCAATCCTTACCCGAAGATCAATTACTTCAAATAACAAAGCA